>CM038215.1:166154763-166230249 GCA_021442155.1 Cymbidium sinense
TAGTTAAATCATGATAAAAGAAGTAGCAACCTCTTAGGATGAGTACTTTTTTATAACATCATGCACAAATGCATATTATTTTACTCTTGATTGGAGGGCTTCCACCTTTGCCAGAAACTTGGCCCATTGAGAGCCATGGTGGAAACACACCTCCTCCCTTCTCATGATTTTGGCCAATAATTTTATTTCTATTAGCATATTATTCATATTAGCCTAAGTCAAAGTGATTGTCCAAAAATTAAAAAATAAAATGTATATGAATTGCATTAGATTTAAGTCATTTGAAGCATACCCTTACATGATATAATCTCTTTAGAGAGTGAGTTTAAGGACTTAATCTCTTTCTAAATAAATAATAGCCTAGCTATCTTGCATAAAGCATATGACTTACCTACATAAGTTTAAAATCATAGGAGGAGTTAGGTGGCCACCTGCGATTGTAAGTCCAAGCAATCGATGGTTTATCCTCTCTTGTGGAGTAAACCAAATACCCATTTTTGCCTTGGGATTTGTTCTTTTAGCCCAAAGCTCCAAGATTTAGGTTAGGTTGCTTCTCCCCTTTATGGGCCATAAGCATAAATCCTCACCTCCTAGGCATTTCCATAATCTTGTGTTGTGAAATCATAAGCCATAACTTTCTAATGAAAACTTCAACTCAAACAAACTAAATCAATTTCAAAAATGTAAAGCCAAATCATAGGATAGTTTGAGATGCTCGCTAGATTTTCTAGAATCTTGAGCATCTCCTATTTATCTTCATTTGGCTTCGATAATAACTTTCTCTTTGATCAATCCCATTTGATCTTCAAAAATGAACTAGTCGATTGATAGTCCTACCTACTGAAATCTTTGGAGACAACGGCCATTTACCTTAATCGAGAGTATTCTTAAGGGATCCCATTCCTTAGGATGTAATTAACTATGGGGGCTTGCCCTTGTAGGAACTTAATGAACTCGGTTTAAAATAAACCCTACTTTACTTTCTATATAAAGTAGGGGAAGAATCTTTGGTACACATGTAGACCCATTATCCTTAAGAGTCCTTGTTGAGGTGATTAGGTCCATTGTAGGATGGTGACTTCTATTTTTAGGAATAGTACACCTCTCCTCAATGTCATACCCATCACCCTCAAGAATATCTATGGATCTATGTGGTGTCAAAATTGCATAAAAAAGAAGAGATGTATATTTATCTTTATTTTATCCCACATAGAGTGAAGATGGAAGTATATATCCTTATTCTTAAGAAATATAAAATTTCACCACAGATACCCTTAGCCCAAGGGCATCTTTGTCATTTGGCATTAGATTTGAGATTAGTCAAAGTGATTAGGAGTTCATTTGATTTGATTTGGCTTAATTTGACCTATTTAGCCAAATTAGTTGGTTGTTACAATTGGCCAATTGGGTCAAACCAAGGGTCATCAAGTTCATATGACCATTTGGAGTGTATTGGTAGTTTTGGTTCATTTGAGTTCATTTAGGTCAAATGGGTCAAGTTGACCAATTTGACCTAATTGTCCAAATTGGCTTAAGTCATGGCTTGGTTTGGGTTTGGTTGATCATTTGGAATATGTTGTGAGCTTTGGTTGAATTAAATTTGGATTTGATTGGGTTTTAGATTGGTTTGACCCTTTAGGTCAAGTTGGGTTCAATAGGTCATTTGGGTATAGTGAGCCAATTGGGCTCACTTGAAGCTCAAGTTGAACAATCAATTTGGAATGAACTTGAGCCATTGTAATCAATTTGGATTGATTTTGATTTGACCCATTTTGGCCATTTAGGTCAATCAATCAACTTGGGCCAAGAGTCAATTTTGGTTTGGCTTTGAAGGTCAAGTCATGTTCAAGTATTAATTTTGGGTTGATATGAATCATGGGTTTCAATAAATTTGGCTTAGGTTTTGGCTAGTTTGGGTTTATATGGGTTAAGGGTTGACTTGGTCAAAGGACTAAGTTGACTTGGTTTGACCTAATTTGTGATAATTGATCAATCTAGGGGATCAATAATCATGTCATGATGTTTGGATTGGCTTAATTTCTTTGGTTTGGATTGAATTGGATTTTGGTTCAAATAAGTCAAATTGGTCACTTTAGGTCAAGTGAGACAATTGGGTTGGCTTAATTTTTTGGTTGAGTTTGATTTAGTTGAGTTTATATATGAATTTGGGATTGATATAAATTCAATTGTAATTATTTTGGATTCAAATGAGTTTTGGTTCATTTGAAAATTTGAAGTCAAATGGGCTAAGTTGGGTTTAACTGGGTTGATTTTGGTTTGGCTTGATGATTGTAGATTTCATTTATATTTGGATATAGATGATTGAAGGAATGATTGATTTAAGAGAAAATCCATTGGTTTTGACTTGATTTGGATGGGTTTTGGTTAAGTCCAAGAAATTGTCTTAAAGGGTATAAATTGGGTTTTAATTTGATTTTGGGTTTGATTTTGGCTATTTGAATTTATACTTCATTTATATTTGGGAATATAAATGAAGGTATAAATGGCTTATGAGAAAATCACTTGAGTTTGGAGTGATTTGGAAGCTAATTTGACTAAGCTCATGGAGGTAGGTCAAAGGGCTTAGAAGGAAATCGATTTAGTTTGATTTGGTTTTGATCATTGGAATGTGGATTTCGTTTATGTTTGTGAATATAATTGAACAAGTAATTGATTTATAAAGAAATCAATTGATTTTGGGTTGATTTGAATTTAAGGTTTGGTTTGAGAAGGTAAATATAGGTTGGGTTTAAGCACAGGATGGGAAAATCTCCTAAATCCCAAGGCATGACTTACCCCTATGGCTAACCCTTTTAAGTCTCTAGGTTAAGTGTTCACCTAATATCTAGAAGTATCTTATGACTAAAAAATCTTAGTGTTTATAAGGTTCCTAGGTCTAAGAAGATGAGTTTGATAACTCACTCCAAAAGTGAAAGTCAACACCACTATAAAACTTGAAAAGATTAAGTAGATAACTGAGCTCTACCCTTATACAACCGAAAATTACAACATAAAAATTACAATTTATAAAATATTATGGGGGGTCTCCTTTTCTTAATTTCTTCATATCTTCTTTCTTCCTTCTCTTGATTAGGGTGTGCTTGCTTCAAAGGCATCAGACGTCCTCCCAAGACAAAGCCTTCTAGTCATTACTCATCATAAATACCCATAACACTACTCCTAATTCCTAATGAAAAATTATATTAAAATAGAAAAAGTAAATCTAACTACATCTATAAAATAAGTATTAGCTAAACACACCATACAACCCAAGGGTATATATATATATATATATATATATATATATATATATATATATATATATATATATATAATTTAGACTTACCAAGACATGCAACTAAGCTATTGATGGATGGGATTAAGCAACCTAAAAGAAAGCATTTATATTTATTTTAAGCACCTCTTAAACACAATCCCCTACATAAAATATGATTAGGCTAATCATGACTTATCATCAGCCTATGAAATATACACTCTAACATACCTAAAATAATACATCACAAAATAAAATAATATCACACACATGCACCTAACATAAAGCTAGAAGTTGTGACTTAATCTAATATATTAAGGCTTATGTGGTATGTCCTAACTAAGCATTAAGGTTATGATTTTCTAAGTGTGAAAAGGATTTAATATGAAAGGTTGATTTCACTTTAACTAGTTTAATTGATTTGAGAATTTTACTTAGTGTTTTCTTTTGTTTCATTTGATTACACTTAGTAACTAAGTGTTATAAAGAGAAGAAAAAGAGAGGATTACTCTTTCATCCCTACCTTAAGTTATTCTAAAGCATATTAATTAACCCAATTATCTTTAATGAATGACTTATTACACATTTTAAATTAGTCCTAAGTTTATATTCACTTTAAATAATTCTATTCAATATGAAAGGCATCTTAAGATTAATTTGATTGAATTACTATCACATGACACATGTTCAACCATTCCTTTCCATCATATGACATGCATATGATTAAATCCTAAGTATACCTACACATACAACATATTTCTTTTAGCACACTTTAAATGAAAGATGCATGTGTATTTTATAGAAAATGGGATTCTCACTCACTAGCTAAATACACATTCAAGTGTATAAAGGTTTTCAGAGGATACTTCACCATTATTAAACCAGGGGAGTGAGGTAAAGACCTCCTTAGGGCTACTTAAAGCCTTGCATTCTCAAAATTTCCAGATTATATACATCTATTATTCCTGAATACTCATGAATGTACAAGTGATTACAAGAATGGAGAATCATGCAAAAGTTATATTTCTACTTGATTTAATTATTTATACATGTGAGCTGAAGTTAGAAAAGGAGATTTTCATTCATTAGCTAAATGCACATACAAGTGTATACAAGTTTTAAGTAGATACTTCATCATTGTTAAACCGGGAGTGAGGTAAAGACCTCCTTGGACTACTTAAAGCTTTGCATCCTCGAATGTCTAGACTAGATATGCCTACTATTCTTGAATACACATGAATGTACAAGTGACTACAAGAATGAAAAATGATGCAAAAGTTATATTTTTACTTGACTAAAATATTAATGCATATGGACTAAAGTCTTATTCAAATTATAATGTAGAAATACATGTAAATGAAATCAAATAAGTACTTGTCACTATTAACGACGGAAGTGAGATAATCAAATGACCTCCTTGGGGCTAACTAAAGCTTCATATTCCCAAGATGCCTGAACTATATACCTATTAACATTCAAATGCATGTAAAGCTACAAATGAATCAAAGAAAAGAAAACTTCAATCCATACACTTAAGGCATAATCATATATATTTCATATATTTATAACTAGCATTTATAGCATATATAATCATTCATTAATAAGCTTTGTAAAAATACATTTGGATTTAATAGTGATAATAGCCACATATATATTAAATTAAATCAACACATGCAAGCTTGACATAAAGAAAACCATTTGATTTAATTAATTTTGCAAAAGATGAATACATGAATCAAATGACATACAACATTTAATATGATTGGAGAGAAATAAATAAATAAAAGCTGATTTCATTCAACCAAACTAATTCCTAAGGACAATCATGTCAAATAAAATTATTTAAAGCTAACCAAAGTTTTTTAATATCATTTTTAATTTGATGTTTAACTTGATTTAAGGAAAGAGAGAAAGAGGTATGCTAATCCTAATCCCATCCCATATTTGTAAGTTAATTTGATTTAATGAGAGATAATTAGGTCAATTTTATGGATTAATTAAGTTAAGGTATGAATTAACTCAATTAATTGACCCTTACCTCTATTACCTAATTATCCAAATAATTATGAGCCAATGTATGCAAATAAATTGAAAAGTTAATAAAATGGTCAAAAATGGCCTACAATTAGCTCACAATTAATGGTTAATTAAGTTTAAGGAATTTAAATAATTATTTTTATGATTTTTCACTCATATGGACTAATCATAATTTCATTAAATCTCTTTAGGCTATTGAGCACCTAAAGATCTACCCATGAATTAATTAGGTTCGGATGTATTTTAAAATTTAATTAAACTAATTAAGTAATTAATTAATCCATTAATTCTTAATTAATTTCTCTTGAAAAAGTGAAGGAAACTTAGGGAAAAGATTAGGAGAGAAGCCCCAATCCAATTCCCTGAGCCTCCTCACTGTTAAATAATGATAGCTGACCCAATTAATTAATTATGCTTCATATACTTAATTATCACTTAATTAAGTTAAGAAGGTAATTATGGCTTAATCAATCAATTTTTCTAATTAATTAACCAATAAATCCCAAGAAAAATAGAAGAGGTAGAGGTCATCCCCTAAATAATCTCATAAAGTTTGAGGTTAATTAGTTAATTAATTAAAGAGTAATTAAGATTATTAACTTTTCAATAAAACCTTAATTAAGCCTATATTACTATTCAAAATCAATTAAGGATAACTTTTATTTGTATTCAAAATCAATTAGTTATGAATTATGAAAGTTTCTACCTTAAAAACTAATTAAATAACCTTAATTAAGCCTAATCCCATCAGCGCCATATGCGCGTTGACGTGGTGCGCTTTCCATGTGACGCCACGGGATTGGCTATTTAAGTAGGCACATTTGCGGCTAACTTGGCTGGCGGTGGGATGCACTTTCCTATAGGTCGTCCGATCTAAGATCGGACATCCACGATCAAACCCACGGTAAAGGAAGGATTAAACGGATGATCCAGCATGATTTGATCATGGCCGTCCGTTCTAATCACGTAGAATGGACTGCCTGTCTCTTTTCGTGAGCGAAGAATGACGTAACCCGTCCTCCATGGATCATTCGATCCGAGCTCGGATTCACTCCAAAATAACCCCACACTTTTGCGTGAGGGATCCACGAAGATTCAATGGCTAGGATCAGCTCACATGCAACTTTCCTTCACAAAGCTCCAACCCATTTTAAGCTAAAGTTCAGTTTCAATGGAAATACATCACCGGAGCTAAGACCGACAGTTCACACGCTTGAGGAAGCTTTGTCTAGTTGAGACAAAGCTCTATTGAGCAGCAATTAGATTGGTTCCAAGTGGATCGCTTGGTTGGCCAAGAACGGTGCTTTGGAGCTTCAATTTTGATTAAAGCCTGTCCCCCGGTTGATTTAGAGCTTGGGAAATGGCGTGGGTAGCTTTGACGATGTGCATGGAAGGTGTATGTAGGAGGAATTGAGTTTTGATTGAGAAATGGAGAAGTTGGAATCAGATGTGAGCTCCCTTATTTCTTCTTCGCATGGGAGGAAAAAATCCAAAGTGGGGAAGGCTTGTAAATGCTCTGGGGAGTGCTAAGGAGTTTCAAAAATATCTTCGAACCTCTCAAGAAGTGAATTGTGTGAATTCCCATTTGAATTGAGGGGGTATACCCTCAATTGGCTGAGGTGGGCAGATGGGATTGCCTCTTATTTTCGGCTGGGCAGCCACCGTTAGTGTCGGAGTTCTCCCCATCAGGTCCACATGGCTCGATTTGAGTGGAGGAATGTTTTGGAGGTGGCTCAAGTCTTGCTATGCTTAATGGATCTTCCTTAGAACCATTAGGTTCTCAGTTTGGGAGGGAGGACTCACCTCCTTTTGGTCAATGGAAAGTCTAGCCCACTTAGAGTGGTGGCTTAAATGATACCCCATTTGGGTGCTTGATGCTAAAGGATGATATGAGAGTGGACTTTGCCAATTTTGGTAAAATCTCACATGGGGAGGCATATCCAAGGGTGATTTGCCTTGGGTTTGGTTCCAAATGGGTTTGGGCTAATCTAGGATGAGTTTGGGTAAGGTTGGGTCATGTTGCAAGGTCTCAGGGGTTAGTTTTATGGGTTTTGGCTTAATTTGGTCAAATGGGTCAATTTGGGTCATGTTAAGTTAGGTTGATCAATTGGTCAAATTGGGTGAAACCAAGGCTTGGGTTAGGTTCAAATAATGATTTGAAGTGTTTTAGTTCAAGTGGTTTCAATCAATTTGGCCTAGGTTTGATTTTGGCTATGTTGGATTCATATAGGTCAAATGGGTCAAGTTGACCAACTTGACCAAATTGGCCAAATTGGTTTGGGTTGGGTGTTGGTTCATATTCAATTGGTCAATTGAAAATGATTTTAGGCTTTGGTTTGAATCAATTTGGATTTATTTGGATTTTGGCTAATTTGACCCTTTGGGTTAATTTGGGCTAGGTTGGATTGAGTTGACCAATTGGTCAAATTAGGCTTAATTATGGCTTTGGTCAAGTTCAATAATCAATTTGGAATGAACTTGAGCCATTGGTTGCAATCAATTTGGGTTGGATCTTGATTTGACCCATTTTTTACCTTTTAGGCCAATTTGGATCAACTTGGGTCAAATGGCCAATTGGGCTTGGTTTGGCTTAAGTGATGGTCAAGTCATGTTAAATCATTAATTATGAGTTTGTGTGAATCAATGGATTTCAATTGATTTGTTGCATTGTGAGTTTTGGCTAATTTGGGTTTCATATGGACTAAGTGTTGACTTGGTTAAATGACTAAGTTGACTTGGTCAAATGACCAAGTTGACTTGGTTTGACCTAATTTAAGGCAATTGATCATCCAAGGGTGATTGATGATCATGGTATGAGGTTTGGATGGGCTTGGTTCAATCCAATTTGGGTTGGATTATAACTTGGCTCATATGGGTTCTTTAGGCCACTTTCAAGTGACCTAAATGGGTCAATTTTCTTGGTTTTAGTTTGATTATGGTTTAGTTGGATTTATATATATGAATTTAGGATTGCAATATAAATCCAACATCAATCAATTTGGGCTATGATGGGTTTTGGTTCATTTAGAATTTTCAAGTTAAAATGCTAAGTTGGGCAATTTGGGTTGATTTTAATTTGGCTAAATAATTATAGGTTCATGATTAAAGGAATGATTGATTCAAGAGAAAATCATTGGTTTTGAATTGATTTGGATGGGTTTTAACCAAGTTTAAGGAATTAGCTTAAAGGACTTGAATTGGATTTTGATTTGATTTTGGATTTGGTTTAGGCTATTTGAATTTATAATTTATTTATATTTTGAATATAAATGAAGATATAAATTACTTATGAGAAAATCACTTGAGTTGAGTGAAAGCAAATTTGACTAAACTCATGAAGGTAGGTCAAAAGGGATTAGAAAAAATTGATTTAATTTGATTTGATTTTGATCATGGAATGTGAGTTTCATTTATATTTGTATAAATGAAGGAATAATTGATTTATAAAGAAATCAATTGATTTTTGGTTGATTTGGATTGAGATTTGGTTAAGCTCATGGAGGTAGGTCCATATGGCTTAAGAATGGTCTTGGTTAGATTTGGTTTAGTTTGATTTAGTTTTGATCATGGGGGTGTATCTTTCATTCATATTTGTGAATATAAATAATAAAATAATTGATTTATAAAGAAATCAATTGATTTTATTTTGGTTTAAAAGGGATTTGGCTAAGCCTATGCAAGTGGATCATATGGCTTAAGGAGGATTTTGGAGCTTAAGTTTGATTTTGGGTTTCAATCATTTGGTATTGAGTTTGGACTTGAGTTTGATAAATGATTGAAGGATTGAATTGATCTTGGAGAAAATCAATTGAATTTGGATTGATTTGAATTTGGTTAGGGTTAAGGCTAAGTGTATGAGATAAAATAATAGGGCTTAGGAAGGGTTTTGAGCTTGGATTTGACCATGAGATTGAATGTGAATTTTGAAAATTTGATTTTGAATTTGGAATTGAATTTGAGGTTTGGTTTGAGAAGGTAAACATAGGTTAGGTTTAGGCTATAGGGTAGGCAAGTTTCCCTAAATCCCTAAGGCATGACCTACTCTCATGATTAACCTTCTAAGTCTTTAGGCTTAGGTTAAGTGTTCATATAATCATTAGAAGTGTATTAAGACTAAGTAGCTCTTAATGTCTATAAGAGTCCTAAATCTATGATGAGAAGGTTGATAACTCACCCAAAGTGAGGTTAATAATGATCTTCATGGTGCCCCTACCCAAAAAAAATAACACCACACGTATCTTTTGAGGCTTTTGCCAAGGTTTTAATGTATCTGTACCTTCTAAGGCTTTTATCTTCTGACAATTTTAATGTACTTGCATCTTCTAAGGCTTTTGTCTTCTGAGATTTTTAATGTTCCTATACATTCTAAGATTTTGATGTACTTGCAGCAAGGCTTTTGCCTAAGGTATTTCTTAAGATTTTGATATAATTGCACCTTCTTGGGCTTTTGCCTGAGGTTTTGATGTACTTGTACCTTTTGATATTTTTGCCTTCTGAGATTTTTGATGAGTGGAGACCTCCAACCACTTGCTCAATATTCTTCAAATTTGACTTATTTATTAGTATAATCAATTAGATGCTCAAAATATTAACAAGGACGATCTTTCGAGATTAAGAGTTGCCCCCTAATTTTCAAATAGAGTTGAAGGATCGGAGTTTGATAGATCTTCATTCTTCATATGTGTTCTTATAAAGTAAGATTTACTCCATCATATAGATGGTGCTACTCTTAACATGAAGATAGATTATCAACAATTGTGAAAATATAAAGGGAATATTTCACGACTAAATTATTGCATACGAAAACTTATAGTGGTAAAATAAAACTTCATGCCTTAGCATGGAAATCCACACACACAAATAGTTGAAAGAGATTAAGAAACTCCAAAAATTTTACATGAAAAATCCCGAAAGAGGAAAGAATCCACAAGATAAAATGCTCAACTATATATCGCTTGTAATACAAACTTAAGTTTTCAATAATGAGATTACAAGATTATATGTGAGAAAGTCTGACAAAGAGAATTTCAGAATAAAGTAACAAAAGCTATACAACAAGAATGGGTCAGAACGTTGGTGACAATCAATAACGACAATAGGCGGTGATCGGCGATAACTATGGTGATGACGAACTTCTGACTTCTAGCTCTCTCCCAAGTTTCTCCCAAGTTCGCTTCTAGCTCATCTACCCCCATGAAAAGAATGAGATCCTATTTATAGGATTCTGAGAGGGATATTTTGGCCATTGTATCCAAAATCCCAAAATACTTTATTAGACGGTTCATATCGACATTTGATCATGATAGTTTTTTTTGGTGATTCTATTGAAACGATCTTCGCTTGAGTGATCTAGCTAGATTCGTCTCATCACGCCCCCTCGATTCGACTATAAATACATCAAATTTAAAATTCATTTGATCATTCAATAAGTATTTCGAAGTTTTCATATGTAGTTTTTGGGCTTAATTTGAATTCATTTAGGCTCGATTTGATCCAATTCTAGCGTTATTGGACTGATTTCACAGAATCATTTAATTTGAATATATACATGCTTTAACTTGATATTTGTGTTTGACTTATAAATTTTTAAGGGATATATCAATTCTTATATTTTTATACTTAAGATCAATATTTTAATATTTATATAAATAATATTAAATTTTTAATATTGAATAAAAAATATCATTATTATTAATTTTTTTCAAAGTAAAATAAATCTTCTCATTAAGAAAAAGATTATATATATATATATATATATTAAATAATAGATATTAGATATATAAATACCTAAAAATTCTTAGTCATAGGATGTTTAATCAAATTTAGCTGCGTGTAATACAAGCAGTCAAATTTAGCTGCGTGTAATAAAACCATTCAATGGATGACATCACTTAATCAACCCACGCTGTTTGACCATTTGCATTACAACATTTATTTAATCCGAAAATAAATTTCTATACCTGCTCTCTCCATCATCATTAAATTGTGTGATGGGACGTTACAGAAAATTTCCTGTTTAAAGTTCCACTTTTCAAGCCGATGGGCATTTAAAAATTAAAATATTCCCCTATAAATTATTTTTTTTGGGATGTTTAATTAAATTTAGATGCGTGTAATAAAAGGATTCAATGGTTTTTTTTTTTTACTCAGATGATAAAAGGATTCAATGGTTGACATAACCTAATCAACCCACGATGTTTGATCATATCAATTACAACATTTATTTAATCCGAAAATAAAATTCTAAACCGGCTCTCCTCCATCATCATTAGGCCTCCTGTAGTGAAAACTAGTGACAAAACTCTTATAAATAGACAAGCTTTAGAGGAGTTAATGAATCATTCAGAGCAAAACCTCCCCCGTCTTACTACTATTTTATCTCAAAAGTCCGAAAAACAGAATGAGTACTGATACTAAAAGACAGGAGGAGGAAGCCTTCATGGCTGCCATTCAAATCTGCTACTCTGATATTTTTAGTAGAGTGATGAAGGCAGCATTTGACCTCGGTGTCTTCGACGTATTGGCCATGGCAGGTCCCAACGCCCAGATGACTGCTTTTGAAATTGCCGGAAACTTGCCGGGATGCAGCCAAGAGAAAACTGCAGCCATGCTCGATGATATGCTGGCATATATTGCTACTCATTCCTCCTCACCTGTACTACCTCCATATTTGATGAAGAAGGACGGTCATGGAAGAAATACGGGCTCACACCAGTGAGTAAACTGCTGGCTGAAAGCAATGATGGGTTATCTTTGGCTCCTTTCATGCGCATGACTTATCATAAGGATTTTGTAGATAGCTGGTATGTGATTTTAATATGATCTATGCTATTTTATATAATTCAAAATTATGTTTATTTCAATAACTATTAATCTCCCTCGTATATTCCTGATTTTTTGCACATTAAAGAAAATTGAGGAAATATATTTTTCAATTTATATACATTAAAACTTTATAATACTAAAGTTTGTTATGTTCAAAATTTATAGGACATGACACTATCTTATACTCAACTAACACATAATGCACATGTCATAAAATTTCCTAATTATTAAAATGAATAAAAAAAAATTATGTGTAGTGGGCACACATATCATCAACTATGTAAATAAATAAAGACTTAAAGACTAATAAGATATTTAATTTTGAAAAGTACAATTAAAATATGGCCTTAATCATTTGTTTGCCTAGATTCTCTTTTTTATAGTAGTATTTAGCTTTTTTTTTATTTCTAGAAAAATGAAGAAATTTAGCATCTCATATTTATTTAATTTATGCAAATACTATAATAAATTTATATAATATATATATATATATATATATATATATATATATATATATATATATATATGGGTTCCAAAAATTTGCCATCGATCTCTCGACAATATTTGAGAATTGAAGAGAGTATTATTGAAAGTGTCGGTGTAATTTTCAGAAATGAGATGAGATAGTAGATAAGACACTATCCAGAGATTTCATCCTCATTTTGTGAGAACATTAGATCTGTTTCTAGGTTTCCTATAGGCGCAAGCCCCTATAGTTAATTCCCCCTCCTAATAAGTGAGAGAGAACTTTTGATTAAGGCTAGTCGTTTAGATCGCTCAAATACATAACGTATAGTAGCAGCATGCGGAGTTTCATAATTTAGAATATAAAATTCATCATTTCAAATTTAAACCGATGGTGGGGAATGATGATGTCATCTAGGTCCAATGGTTCCATCCCGTCGGGTCCGTAGTCTACTTAGTCGAGGAGAGTCTAACCCGACGAAGGATCCTTATCGAACACATGTGTTTCGCCCAAGAAATCCTCAGACTGTAGTGTTTGTCTCGAGATGGCTTAAGTCACCTATGACAGAGCTATTTGCCCTATCAAGTATACCTCTATTTTTTCTTGATTTAACATTTATCTTCATATTTATCACATATTCTTTTGTTTGACTTAAATTTAGATAATTTTCATTTCAATTTGTTTAAGTCCTGAATTTTAATCTAAAAGCCTCCGGTCCATCCACGCGTGTGGGTCATCGGTATATTGGCTTACTTGCACGCCTCTTGAGTAACGAGTGGTGTCATGCGACACCGCAACCGGTTTTTCATCTTGTCGCGTCCTCTTGAGCACGATGAAGCCTTCAGACTTGAAAGAAGATAAATGCAATATATATTTATTCACCCCCCTTTTTTATTTGACGCTTTTAGTTTAAAATTAGCTGAGGTTTCCTTACTTAGCACTCTTAAGTCGGCCTATTTCACTCTCATTTTTCCTGTCAAAAGATTTGACACTCTGAGCCTCCCAGATCATCCCCGTAGGCATTAAGACGTACTTTCATTACTAAGTATGCCTTCGAACATAAGAGTGGTTCACACCAAAGAACTAATTTTTTATCTCAGTCTCTCAGCATAACGCCTTCTGACCAAAGAAGACATACAATGTAATATATATTCATCCCCTTTTTTTTCTAAGTTTAGAAATTAGACAAAATTTCTAACATTTCTTCTGTTTGACATCTAACGAGTTTACTGACGCCTCTGATATGAGCTGTCTTACGACACCAACCTTATTTTTTATTTCATCGCCTCTGAGCACAACGAGGCCTTCAAACCGCAGAAATGTATATATATTCAAATACATATCTCACATATTCGACTCATTTTTCCCCAACGCTTAAGAACAAGATTGCGTAAATTAGAATGCGCAAGGAGTGCAATGCCAAAATCGAAGAATTGCCTCGACGATGTTCTTCCGAGCGGTGAAGCAAAATTGAAGGCGTTGGTGATGCGAACCAAAAAAGCAAGACCACTCTTCGACGACGTTCTTCCCTTTGGCGAAACAAAATTGATCTGCTAAAGCGGAATGCGTTGAAAGGACACTGACGACGTTCTTCCCGGCGCGGCCGGTAACCGAAAAGGTGGCAAAGGGGAAAAGGTCATGCGGGCTGGTTTTGCGGTTTGCAGGCTGTAAGAAGGAGGCTACTGGACGGGTTCAGAACGGCTAAGAAGGAGGCTGGACGGATCTGGAACCCGTAGGAGAATGGAGGCGGCTGAGGTCGGAAGTCGGCTGGCGGAGGGTCGGCCAGACGTGAGACGCGCGGCAGCGGAAGCGGACGAGGAGCCGGCGGGATGCGCGCCACGAGCAACACGGGGCACATGGCGGGGGGCGGGACGCGGCGGAGTGGGACGCGGCAGTGGCAATGATCGCGATAACCGGTCGGATGTGCTAAGCGGTCGCGGAGCAGTTATGGCTTGTTCGGGATGTAATGGTCGAGCGGGGATTGTGTGCCGGTGTGGAGGGATTGGGGCCAGTGGGGATGGGTGGAACGAGGTTTTGGGCGGGAGGCTGCGGTTCCGAGGGTGCAGGCTACCACCGAGGCATTAGAGGAGATTTATAGAGAAGAATGACGAAAAAATTATTTGTGCGCAAGAGTTCTTTTTTTTTAACATGGGATTGCAGGAGAGAGGAGAGTAAGTGCTAGAAATGGGGAGGGAGAGAGGAACCGTTCCTTTTTTTCTCTTTTTGTTTTATCAGAAAAACTGAAAAATAAAATAAGTTAGAGAGATTTAGAATTTTAAGTTAATTTTAAATTAAGTAATCATTTTAAATTGGGTTTATGCTTATAATTAGATAATCATATATATATCAATGTAAGTTTATTCCAATGCTCAACGCAACAACGCCGTCTGCCGCAATCGAGGCTCGAAAGCCAAATTGGCTATTTCAAATGCGCGATCGCCGCTGATCGCTGATTTTCGCCGACTCGTCCAATTGAGCATAGATTTGATGATTTACGCTTTAAGCCAATGCATGATCAATTTCACGAATGGTTGTTGATACGCCGACGCCTCGACCTCGACGCATACGCTTTGATTTGAGCGCTGATCCTGATCATTTGCAATATTTATATCCTCACCACTCGATTTCAACGCCAAGAGAAGTCCATTCATCGATCATGATCGCCATTTTAGATATCCATTAGATTTCGCCTCGACGGCCACCGCCGATTATTCGACATTTGTACGCACTCATCCAATTCAGCGCAGCCTCATTTGATAGATTTTAATATTTTCGCTAACGACGTAATCAATTCGGGTCGCTTCATCGCATCGCTTCCCGACTCGCGTGCAAGCATAATGACGACTGCGGCCGATCGCTTGATCATTAAGTTACAATATTTATATCCCGACCAATATGTTTTGAACGCGATGACGGTCGTTCATTGATCGGAGATCACTTGAGTTTATTTTGGTGACGTCCTGTGCATTTCGGCGCCACTTCAAATCATTCGACATGCACTCGTCAATCGAGCTGACCCTCATTTGATAGGTTTTGCTCGACTATATACTTTATATCGGAAAATATTTGAATGTATACACAGAGAATAAAATGTATGTAAAAGAATTAGTGAACATGTAAAGTAAAATTCTATTTAAATTCTAGTACAAGTATGCATAAGAATAAAATTAAATAAGTATGTGCCTTTGTTAACCAGGGATAATCTAAGATCTCCATGGGGTTATTTAAAAGCTAGATTCCTGGATGTGACTATATATACTTATTAATATTCAAACATATGTAAACACATACATGAATCATAAAGATAAAATAATATTTTGATATGTTTAGGTTATAAGCACATGTAAATCATATGCAATATTCATAGCTTATATCACTTTAGCTTGTCATCATTGATTTGTAATATTGAAAATAATTTAGAATTTATTAGTGATAATAGTCTATATAATCATATTAATTTAACACATGCAACTTTACATATATGAGCATATTCATTTGATTACTTGATTTGAAAAATATGAATACATTATACAAAAGGCATATGAAATTTATGATGATCGGAGAGGAATAATTGAACACTTCCACATAATCCATATATTAATTCCTAAGGATAATCACATTAAATAAAATTACTTAAGATCAACCAAAGTAGTTATTAAGTTTAATTTTGGATTAGAGTTTTTAAATTTAAAGAGAAAAAATAATATTTATTATTTTACTGCATCTCATATTAGCGACTCAACATATTTAAGGAAATATAATTAAGTAGCTTTTATGGATTGATTAAGTTCAAGTCTTTAAGCAAACAATTTATTTTCTCTTTCCTAAGTCTCTTTAATTCGATTAATCATTTAATTATGAGCCTCCAATGATATGCAAATGAGAAATTAGAATTGCAATGCACTTAGGGACCTAATGCAATGAGGCTTATAATTAACTATTAATTAAATTAAAGAATGATCTAATTAAGTACTTATATGATTTTCTTACACATATGGGTCAACCATAATTTCCTTAGGGGTATTTATGCTATTGAACACATAAAGAGGAACACATAAATTTAATTTAGATTATCTGAAGTAATTATCATTTTTAATTTGATTTCATTTCATCATTAATTGCTTAATTAAGTCTTAATTATTCCATGTATTAATTAGCCCTCTTAAATAAAATGAATTTAGGAAAACAATTAGAAAATAGATCCTAATCATTCCACTTCATCATTTCACCGTTAATAGTGATTAATTAAATTTAATAATTAATTTTTTCTATTTGACATTTTTAATAATTATTAAATCACTTAGTGAGGGGTAATTAAGATTTAAATTTTAAATTTCTCTCAATTACTTAGCTAATAAATCTCAATAAAATTATGGGAGTAAGACATTCTATGGAATCAACACATCCAATTTGAGACCAATTGGCCAAGTAATTAAAGCTTAATTACAATTAGAAAACTTCAAACCCAAATTAAGCACTGTTCATTAATTAAATCTTAGTTATTTTATTTTTATTAAATTATCCTCTATTTACCCTTTTTAAAATGAGTTTACTCATTTTTTTAGGATTTTTCTATAAATTTTTCTGATTTTTTTAAAGTTATGAGTGATTAATGGCATTTTTAATCCCTAATTAATATCCTGACCAATTAAAGCAGCTTAACGTAGCCTTTCCACGCTGCAAAGCTCTTAAATCCCCGTGAGGAGTCGAAATGAGACGTGATTTCATCCTTGTTGTTCGATCTCGGATTGGACGGTAGAGATTAATCCAGTGATCTCTAATGGATTAAATCAAAAAATCTAGTGGATTAAATTATGGCTGTCTATTCTAATCATGAGAATGGATGATGGATGATCCTTCGTCCCCCGAGCACCGGAAGACGGACACCGTTCGCCTTCCGCCGCCCGATCCGACCATGTTAGAGCTCGTGAGACGTCGGGATTGACTCCAAAACATGCGGGGAGAAGATCTAAGGGGATCCTATGGTGAAAATTATGCAAAATTGCAAAACTCTTAAACAAGGACCAACATAGGGATTTTACAGCTTTGAATTTACCTCACGGAGCTCAAGATAGGTGGTCCAACTACTCGAGGTAGCTTCTTCTTAAAGAGACAAAGCTCGAGAAGCTTATGAGTTGCATCCCCTCCGATGGCTCTGTGGACCAAACGCAATAGAACTAGTCAGAGTGGTCTCATGCTCGAATGATGGGGTCATTCATTTTGACTCGTCGAAGCTTGGGGAAGGTGTGGGAGAAGTTAATTAAGTTTGGTGGGGTTTGAGTGAGGTTGGAAGGACGCGAGTGATGAGTGGAGCTTGGTGTTGTCGGCGATAGGGAGCATGAGAGGTTCAAGATGCTCATGCAAACTCTCAAGGAAGCTCTATGTGTGGTTTAAATTGGATGGGGAGGAGGGTATACTCCTCCTCAAGTGATCCACCACCAGGATCCCAGTCATCCGCGGTAGGTGGGTGGAGGTGTCAATGATTGGGTGAGGTGGAGGTCCTTGAATGGCTGAATGCATGTCATGGGCTGAGGTGGAGTGTACCTCCTCCCCCAAGTGCTCCAATGGGAACACATGGGTTATCTCACCCTCTCTTGACCCATGGCTGAACCCAATCAGCTTGGGTCAGTTGAGTCAGTGGTCCATGCATCCAAAATGAGCTGGGCTCCTAAGGGTTGATGGGTAGGTAAGACCACCCAAATAGGGATTTTGTCTCATTTGGATGGGTTTGTCCAATGGGTTTTGAACTAATCCAGGTCAACCATGGGTTGGGTTTATTTGGACTAACCCATGGTGACCCAAGGATGGGTCATGTTAAGTTTGGTTGGGTTTCGACTTGGTTTGAATGGGTTTTGCTCAATTTGACCCATATAGATCAAATTCGGTTCACTCAGGTTAGGTTGACCAATTGGTCAAATTGGGTCAACCTAATGGTTTGAATGTGTTCAAATGATCATTTGGGATGTTTTGATTCAATTGATTTAATTTGAAGTGATTTGATTTTGACTCATATGAGTTCATATGGGTCAAATGGGCTAAGTTGACCTATTTCAATAAAATTGGCCAAATTGGCTTGGGTGGAGGGTTGGTTTAAGTTCCATTGATGATTTAAGAATGATTGTAAGTATTTATTTGAATTGATTTGGATTTGGAGATGATTTAGCTCAGTTTGTCCCTTTAGGTCAATTTGGGCTAAATGGGTCAATTGAGTTGGTTTGATCAAATTGAGTTCAATTGAGGCTTGGATTATATTAAACAATTAATTTGTGATTCATTAGAGGCATTGGTTTCAATTAATTGGGTTTGGAATGAGATTTGACTCAATTTGGACCTTTAGGTCAAATTAGGTTAACTTGGGTCAAGGGGCCAAATGGGTTTGATTAGATCCAATTGGTGGTAAAATCATATTCAATACTCAATTTATGATTGATTGAAAGTATTGGTTTTAATCAATTGAGTTTAGAATGTAGTTTGATTCAATTTGGTTCATATAGGCTAATTGGTTCAACTTGGATTAAGTGATCAAATTAGCTTGGTTTGACCTAATTGATTGTAATTGGTCAATCAAGAATTATTAACAATCATTGTAGAAGAGGTTGGATGGGTTGATTTAATCCGATTTAGGTTAGATTGAGGTTTGGGTCAAATTGGTCTTTTAGGTCACTTTGGGTCAAGTGAGCCAAATGGGTCAATTGAGTTAGATTGGGTTGAGTTTGATGATTGATTTATGATTGATTGATGGCTTTGATTGCAATTGATTTGGATTTAATTGGATTTTTGCTCATTTGGATCTTTAGGTCAAATGGGTTTACTTGGGTTGATTGAATTGGTTTGATTGTGAGTCTTGAAAATATTTGAAATAGAGATTTGAATAGTTGGAGTGCTTTTGTGAAGTTCAATTTGGTTCAATTAAATGGGCTTTAGGTTTGATCCATACGATGATGGTGGAATTGGTTTAGGTTAAGGGTTAAGTTAATTTAGCTTGAAGCTTGGATATAATATGAAATCAAGGTTGATTGTATTGGCTTGGGGTTTTTGGATAAGTTGGATAAGCATAATCATGATCGCCATAGGGTAGGTCGAACTTATTTACCCTAGCGTATGACCTAAGCTCGAGGTATGCCTTCTTAAGTCTCTAAACTTAGGTTTAGTATTCATTTAATCATTAGAAGTGTCCTATGACTAGGAAATCCAAGTGTCTAGAAAATTCCTAAGTCTAGGATAGGAAGGATGAATCCTCACTCCAAAAGTGAGGTCAACAAAATCAATCTCTAGTTAATGATAGTCAATCAATTACTGATATAGAGGGATTAATTCAAAAGGAATTTAAAATTTAGGCATAATTTAAATTTAAATAAAAATAGAATATGGTGGGCCGGCCAAATATTACCAAAAATAAAAATTCAAAAATCAAAAGTACATTAAATCTAAAGCCATTTTATTTTAAATTTGAATTACATCAATTTAATTCAAATAAAAATAAAATATATATAAGCATGCCAAAAAATAAATTAAATAAATTTGAAAATGATTTATGGCATGATTCAAAATTTAAAATTCAATTTGAATTTTAAAAAATTCTCAAATGTGGAAAATATTAATGAATTAAATCAAATGAATTAAATAAAATTTTGATTAAAATATGCTATAAACAAATAAACTAAATTTAGAAATGAATCAAGGCAATATATAATTTGATATTTAAATTGAAATATATTAAAATTTTGAAAAATCATTAAATAAGAAAATTTGATATGGCATTAAATTGAGTAAATCCCACAAAATTTCTCATCCCAAAATCATAAAAATTCATTCATTTATGAGGAAAAATAAATATATTGATATGAAAGAAAAATTAAATGATAAGAGTGAGGAAAAAGATAATTTAGATAATTTAATAAATAAGCCACATCACATGCTAAAATAATTAGATACAAATTATCTAAAGCATAAAACTAATTAATGAAGAAAAAATAGATAATTTTAGGAATATTGAAAAATCAATGCAAATAAAATATGAAAAAATATGTGGAAATTTATAATAAATATGATGAAGGTATTTTAGAAATTATTTTTATATTTAAGAGCTCTTATTTATCTTACATTGCAAATTTTAGAAAAATTCTCAGATTGCCCTAGTCCATCCTGATATGACTTTCTTGATCTAACTAAACAAGTTGAGTCTTATGAATTTCTGAAACACTTTAAATAAATAATTAGTAGCTTCATATATTTATATATATATATATATATATATATATATATATATATATATATATATATATATATATATATATATATATATATATATATATATATATATATATGTCATCAATAAAAATATAATTTAATGATGATAATCATATTATTTTATGTAGATAATTTAACCTATTCATCATACAAAGATTATTATTATCCAATTAAATGATGAGATACACAAAATGTACTCAACATTACCCAATAACTTCTTTGTTGTTCGGACCATTCATTGTAATAATGATCTCCGTGCCATTAACCTCATTCTATAGATATCCATTGATAAAATGTTACCTAATGCTAACTTTCCTTTTTAAGTAGTTATTGTTATTTAACTTTGAAATATGAGAATGTGTTGTGGTAAACGTCTATGCATGATCATAATCTTTAATCATGAATAAAGTCAAATTCCTACTCACTAGTAGATTATATGATATAATAAAGTCAAGATTATAATTAAAAATATAAGTTGAAGTAAATTTCATTTTGGAAAGACTTGGCTCTTCCCATATTATTGTAAAATCTTTCATTGAATTTAAATAGTATTCTGATATGAGAAATAGATACGAGCAATAAAAAAATATCTTTAAATATCAAGTGAAGTTTAGCAATATTAGTAATGGTGAGATGTTATGCTTAAGAATATCAACTACTTAAAACAATGAGGGAAGATAATTTTTAGAAGAATGAGCCATTTAAATACCCAAAAAATAATATATATGGCTCACATCTTTTACTAATTCAAACCAATACTACAATACCTTTAATAACATCTTTTGTAATAATCATGTCATGAACATAAAAGTATGTAGAATACATTCAATAAAGGTACAATTATGAAAGATGTAGAGTTATGATTATAGAGATAAAAATTAATCAAGGTAATCACAGTAGAGAACTTCTCAAATCAGACACAAGATAATAATATATATAAAAAAATAGAGTAAGGATTATATATTTCTAAGATATATATATTAGAATTCCTATATATACTAGAAGATGCATGATGAATCATCATCACATCTTCTCATGTTATGCATGTTGGAGAGCAAGGAAAGTAACATAGATATATTGATTTAGCAGGTGAAGTTTTAACCCTAACTCTAAATAAACTCAAATATTACATAAAAAGTTTTTGCTTAACTATACACACAATCAATCTTAGTGAGAAAATAATCACAAGTTCTTGCACTATATATAAATAAATACATTTAATATTTATGCATATTAGGGGTAAACCTGCAAAAATGCAAAATTAGCTCATGGTGTATTTCCATTGATGTTTTTGACAGGCATCAATTGAAGGAAGCAGTGCAAGAGGGAGTTAATCCTTACAAAAAACTTTATGGTTTGACAATGTTTGAGCACCTGGCCAAAAATCCAATCTCTAGTGAGTTGTTTAATCAAGGTGTGGCTTGTAAAAGCAATATAGTGATGGAGAAGTTTGTTGAAGAGTACGATGAGCTTAAGCAAGTAATAGAGCTCATCGATGTTGGTGGTGGTATTGGAACTTCATTGAAAAAGATCATTTCTAAGTATCCTCACATTAAAGGAATTAACTTTGATCTGCCTCATGTCATCTCCAAGGCACCATCTCTTTTTGGTATGTAAAACTATTATTATGATTCCTAACGAAACACTAATAATGTAACTAAGAATTGTTAATTAGTGACTCAATTATCTAAGAATATATTCTAAAAATGTGACAAATTTGATAGCAATTTGAAGAGGAGTTGATAATGATCAAGCTTAAATTCAACACTAAACTAACTAAAATTAGTTTCAAAATTAGCTAAATTTTAAATAGTCTTGATGTGAATTTTTTTATTTTTAATATCAATCATAAATAGCTATTTCCCTTTAAATTTCTAATATCTAGTTGATTTTATGTTGACTTAAAAATTCTCATTACATGATTTCTGCTTGTTCTTTAGGTGTGCAACACATTGGTGGGGATATGTTTGCCATGATTCCAAATGGAGGGGCCATTTTATTGAAGGTAATTAAATTTCTAATTATAATATATTTGAAATTTTCATAATATATATCATTCAACTTGTGAAATAAAATAAGTAACTAAATAATCAAAATAACTAATATAAAATGAATACATTGGCTTGTCAATATATATAACAATTTACATTGATTCTTTTAATATTATTTGATAGTGAAGTCCAGAAGATATCTTTGGATGAGGGATAATCTTTCTTTTACAACAAAAAAATTAACTATGAAAATATCATTTAAAAATTATTATTATTATTATTATTTGTTTACTCAAACATGTCAATACACTAAAATTTTTATTCTAAATATGAACAAATAGTGACTAAAACATGCCTCTTAAGAAGTTATTTTATTTAATTGCATATATTTTCTTTTAAATATATCCAAAACTTATTCAACATATATTCTGAAATTTGTTGGATTTTTTAATATGTTATGCTGCAGACGATTCTACATGATTGGAATGATGAGAAATGCCTTGTAATTTTAAAAAATTGCTGGAGGGCATTGCCAACTTCAGGAAAAGTGATTATTGTGGAGCAAATTCTTCCTGAATTTCCTGAACAAAATAGTATTTCACGGGATATTTATGCCGTGAACGTTGTAATGAAGATCACTTTTGATGCAAAAGAGCGTACCGAGAAAGAGTTTCAGTCATTAGCTCAAAAAGCAGGTTTCTCTGAATTTAAAATTTCATGCAAGGTTCTAAACTATCATGTAATGGAGTTTGTAAAATGATCATATATTGTCGAGGTTCTATATATATCATGTATATATATATATATATATATATATATATATATATACATCAAGTTGAATGTCTAATTATCTAAAATAAAATTTGATGTATTTGTTTAAAATTTCCTTTGTATTAATGCATTTTCTTTTTATTTGACGAAGATTGCTACATATATGCTTTCAAATACTAATTAATTTTCGTAATTTATTAATAACACAATTGTGGTTATTTTGCTCAATAGGTAATAACTTAGGTAGCATCATTTCTTAAATAAAAAAGAAAAAGGATTAAATTCTTGATAAAATAACAAGTTGTACCTAGCCTGCAAAAGTAAGTATCAAATTCTATTTCATCTTTTTTATGGCCAAACATCATGATTCTTCTTATAGAGTCCCTATTTTATTCTTTTGCTCTCTTACTCTTCATGATTACCAATTTTTTTTTTTTTTAAATTATAAAGAAAAAATCACAAAATATGTAACTCATACTTATGATTTTTAAAATACAATCATTTCTTCTAACGAATAGAATTCTACTTTCCAACTTTTGAGAGTAGAATCCAACATTAACGTTGATGGCTAAGAAACTTAATGTTATAATTGGATTGAGCAAGTTTTAGATGAAATTTTATATATTGATGAGATTTTACAAGAAAATTAAAAATTTGAAACATAGTAATTAATTGGGATTCAATCGGGGGACTCTTTATTGATGGAAAATGACGAACATGCATTAATAGGGTTGGGATATTCAAGAGTAAGGGACATCTGTCAAGTCATTAAGATGATAGATGATATACTAGATTGCTACTTACAAAATTTCTAAGAGTGGATGTCAAGTCCCACATGAGTTTTCCACTTGTCAAGCATTCTTCTATTGGTGCATATAAACAATGACGATTATTGATATTATAGAAAGTGGGTAATAAAGAATAATTGGTTAGCATGCTTTGTTGAGCATATGCATTTGACTTATAGGAATAGTGAGACAACCAAAGGTGAGTCAACAATGTTGAGTAATAAATAAGGATCAATAAGTCTACTTCAAATGTCACAAAAAAGCCACTAGATTGTTGTTAGGCCAATGAAGGTAAGCAAATAAGATAAGCTAGATAGGTGATGACCGACTAATAAGTCAGTGCTAGGTATATGAGGATGGAGTCGACCCCACTTAGTGGGATAAAGGCTTGTTGTTGTTGTTGTGGGCATATGATGATGGGTTAACAAGTTAATAAGTTCTAGACACAATGATAAGTTGATAAGTTGGAGCAAAGAGATTGAAGGTGGGTGCACAAGCTGGTGCAAGATAGAAGATTTGGTAGGTTGGTGCTCAACAAACAATCATGACTCACCATGCAACTAACAAATTATTGAAGATAGATAAAGAGATGTTAATGACTTTGACATTTGTGCTGAAATTAATGACTTGACATGTTTAATCTATTGATTGGGGATCATATATAGTTTTTGGTCAAACTTGAAATGCTATGTTATTGTTGCACATGGATGATTATGATGAAGTTATCTCATTTTAACCTCAATTTATAAGCATTCAAAATAAATAAATAAAAAACAATGAATCACAACTCTTTAAAAAAGATGAAGAGGCATATCTAACCATCATTTTGATGTTAAATATCAGATGCATCTTTTATTATGCTAGCAATACCCTTCTTCAAAAATATATAGAGCAAATAAGCAGACATTTCATGAACAAAATATGTAGTTTTCTTGTTCTTGACTTTCTTCTTAAGGATTTTCATATTTCTAGAGTAATAAAAAATTTTAATTGTTAACAAGTTTAAATTATTGTAAGATTATAAAACTATATTTTAAAACTTCTTTATTTATAGTCCTATACTTTAAATTATATATAATTTAACCAAATATACTCGTAAATAGAAGTAAGATTATCTCAAAAATAAAATAATAAAAAATAAAATAATTACCCTAAACAGCCTTTAGTTACACTCTATCATACCATTTATTTGGCCATTACAATGAGTTGCCCTCATACAAACTACACACCTATGAATCATAACTCCACTTTTTTCACTCTATTTTAGGGTTAGATTTGATTTTCTTCCCTAGAGACATTAATTGTTATAATCACAATATCGTTTTGTGATGTGTATATTTACAATCATAGTTATGACAAGTCCAACTATCGCAACTGTGCTCTTAATGACCAAATGGGTTGCCAAAGTAGTCACAAATATTTAGTATTGTAGTACTCTTATAGTATATTTATGTCATCATGATTAAAATTTGGGGTATTTAATCACATAAATAGCACATGATTCTTGTTGCGAGCCAGAAAACTTGTAGCTATAGAATAAATTTCACGCCTTAGCTTGTATGGAAATCCAACACACACACACACATACACACACACAGATAATTGAAAAGAGAATAAGAAACTCCAGAATTTTTATGTGAAAATATCCCAAAAAGAGGGGAAAAAATCACGGGCCTAGCCCATTAAAAATGCTACACTATATATCTGCTTTGGAATACAAACTTTAAGTTTTCCCAATAATGGGATTACAAGATTGTATGTGAGAAAGCTTGATAATGAGAATTTCAAAATCAGGTAACAACATATGAAATGAAATAGTTGTCAGAATGCTATTGATGACATTAAATGATGACAATAGGCACGGCGATAACGATGATGACGAACTTCAACTTCTAGCTCCCGCTTTCTCCCAATAGCTCATCTACCCCATGACAAGAATGGGGTCATATTTATAGGATTCTGAGAGGGGCATTTTGGTCATTGTAGCCAAAAATCCCAAAACACTCCATCGGACGGTTCATATCGATTCATTTGATCATAGAAAGTTTTTGGAGATTTGACCATTGAAATGATCTTCAGTTTGAGTGATCTTAGGCTCGTTAGATTCATCTCATCGAGCCGCTCGATTCGACTATAAGCACGTCAAATTTGAAAGTCATTTGATAATCCAATCAGTGTTTCAAACTTTTAATATGTAGCTTTTGGGCTTGATTTGAGCTCATTTGGGCTCGATTTGACCCAATTAGCATTATTGGACTTAGCTCACTAAGTCATTTAATTTGATTATATATATGCTTTAACTTGATATTCGTGCTTGATTTTTAAATTTTAAAAGGATATATCATTTTCCCCTATTTTTAGATGGTAAAACTTATTTCATCCAAAAATATATTAATTTTTTTAAAAAATAAAATCACTTTAGCTAAAAATTATTAGGATTTATAATTATATATATGTTATGTGAATCAATTTATTTATTTATTAGTTATTGTTGATCTCACTTTTAGAGTGAGTTATAAATCTCCTTATCATAAATCTAGGACTCTTCTAGACACTAAGAGCTCCATAGTCTTAAGATACTTCTAGTGATTAGGTGAACACTTAACCTAAGCCTAAAGACTTAGAAGGGTTAGTCATAGGAGCAGACTATGCCTTAGGGACTTAAGGAGACTTACTTATCCTATGGCCTAAACCCAATCCATGTTCTCCTTCTCAAACCAAACCCCAAATTCAAATTCAAAATCAAATTTCCAAAATCAATCTCAACCTCAAATCCAAGCTCAAAACCCTTCCTAAGCCTTATGATTGAATTCCATGGACTTAGCCTTAGCCAAATCCAATTTAATTCAAATTCAATTGATTTTGTCCAAGATTAATCCCCTCAATCATTTATCATTCAAATCCAAATTCAACTCCAAATGATACCCAAGATCAAATCCAAGCTACAAATCCTTCTTAAGCCATGTGATCCACTTTCATAAGCTTAACCAAAATCCCATTCAAATCAAGTCAAACTCAATTGATTCTCTTATAAATTAATTATTCCATCAATTATCTTCTTAAATATAAACTAAATATACATTCAAATGATCAAAACTAAATCAAATTAAAATCAACCCATGTCAAACCCAACTTAGCCCTTTTGACTTGAAAATTTCAAATGAATGAAAACCCATTGAAACCTAAATTGATTGCAGTTGAATTTATATTTCAATCCTAAACTCATATAAAAATTCAACTAAACCTTAATCAAATCAAAATCAAGCTAATTGACCCATTTAGGTTCACTTGACCCAAAGTGACCTAAAGAACCCATTTGAACCAAGTTCTAATCCAACCCAAATTGGATTGAACCAAGCCCATCCAAACCTCATATCATGATCATTGATCACCCTAGGATGATCAATTGCCTTAAATTGGGTCAAACCAATTCAACTTGGTCATTTGACCAAGTCAACCCTTTAACCCATATGAACCCAAACTAGCCAAAACCTACCCTACACCAAATCAATTGAAACCATTGATTAATCTCAACCCATGATCAATTATTGAACATGACTTGACCATTAATTGAGCCAAACCAAACCCAATTGGTCATTTGACCTAAGTTGACCCAAATTGACCTAAAAGGCTAAAATAGGTCAAATTATGATCCAACCCAAATTGATTGCAACCAATGGCTTGAGTTCATTCCAAATTGATTATTGAACTTGATCAGAGCTAAAATTGAGTCCGTTGACCAAAATTGACCAACTTAGCCCAAATTGACCTAAATCAAAATTAAATTCAAATCGATTCAAACCAAAGCCTACAATCCTCTCCAATTGATCAATTGAACATGAACCAACACCTAACCCATGCTAATTTGGTCAATTTGGTTAAATTGGTCAACTTGACCTATTTGACCCATTTGAATCCAAATGAGCTAAAATCAAACCTAGGCCAAATTGATTGAAATCACTTGAACCAAAACTCTTCAAATTATCATTTGAACCTAACCTAAGCTTTGGTTTGACCCAATTTGACCAATTGGTCAGCCTAACCCAACCTAGCCCAATTTGACCTATAAGGGTCAAATTGAGCCAAACCCCTTTGAACTAAGACTTGACCACTTGGAACTTGACCAAACCCAACCCAAACCCATCTTGGGTCAGCCCAAAACTAGCCTAAACCCAAATGGAGCCAAGCCAAGGCAATCTCTCTTGGATATTCCACCTCACATAGGATTCTCCCCAAAATAGCAAAGTCAACTCTTCTATCACCCTTGAAAGCCATCAAACACCCCATTTTGGGGTCTGACCTAGCCACCTAGCTCACCTTAAGTGGGCTAGGTTTGCCATGGACCAAAGGGAGGTGAGTTAACTCACTTCCCTCATAAGTCGAGAATCCAATGGATATGAACCAAACGACATCTACCTTGAGCCACCTCCCAAGCCTTCCTCCACTCAAGTCGTGCCACGTGGAGGTAATGGCGACCACTCTGGTGCTCTGGCGGCGGCTGGCCGGCCAAAAAATGAGAGACAATCTTGTCCATCCATCATAAGGAAATGAGGGATATACCCCCTCAATTTGCACGACAAACACATGGATTCAAATCATGAGAGCTTCCTAAGGCATTTTGAACTGAAGCTTGTTCCTCACGCCTTTCGATTTCTCATTCTCCTTGGGACACCCATCGTCCATCCCAACTTCCTTAATACTTCACCTAAACCAAATTCCTCTCACACACATCCCCATCCCTCCTTCAATCTTCCCTCGAGCTCCAAGCCCATCGAAGATGCCACTTCGATCAAGACCGAGCCTCCAAAGGATGAATCTTGGTCTTCTGAGTGAATCACTTGGAATTAACCCAATTATAGCTCAACATAGCTTCCTCTCAACCAGACAAAGCTAGCTCGAGGTAGCCATTAAAACTGAGCTACCTTGAAATTTTTTTGGAGCTTTTTGAAGGAAAGTTAAATGCCGCGTGATCTTGATCGTTTGATCCCCTTCGATCATTGTCATGAAGGTGTGGGATCCATTTAGAGTGGATCTGAGCTCATAGGGGAAATGGAAGACAACTCTTCATCGCCTTGGAACGATAGATCGCCATCTATTTTTGCGATCAATCGATGTGATTAGATCCATTAGATTTATCCCATTTTATTCTATATTAATCTTGGGATTGATCTAGACCGTTCGATCTAAGATCGAGCGGTGGAGATCGAAAGCACATCCGCCGTTAGCCACGTCAACACTGACTCAAACATGCTTTACTAGTCAATCCCGCGGTGCCTTGTGGAAAGTGCGCTGCATCAGTGCACCACGTGGCGCCAACAGGATTAGGCTTAATTAGGCTTAAATAATTGGAATTAATAGCTGAAACTTGTAATAATTATAAAAAATCATAGAAAAATCCAAAAAATACAAATAAATACTCATTTTAAAAACATTTCAAAGAGAAATTTATAAAAATATCCTTAATTAATTTTGAATAGTAATTAGAGCTTAATTAAGATTTAATTAAAAAATTAATTAGCCTAATTACTCTTGTTGACCTCACTTTTAGAGTGAGTTCTCAATCTCCTCATCATAGATCTAGGACTCTTATAGACACCAAGAGTTCTTAGTTTTAAGACACCTATAGTGATTAGGTGAACACTTAACCTAAACCTAGAGACTTAGAAGATTTAGTCATAGGAGTGGGTTATGCCTTAGGGACTTGGGGAGACTTACCTACATTATAACCTAAACTCAATCCATACTTCCTTCTCAAATCAAACCTCAAATTCAATTCATTTCCAACTTTCAAAATTCATAATCAATCCCATGATCAAATCCAAAATCAAAACCCTTCATAAACCTTATGACTGAATTCCATGGCTTCAACCTTAGCCAAATTCAAATTAATCCAAATTCAATTGATTTTCTCCAAGATCAATTCAATCCCTCAAATCAAACCTCAAATTCAATTCAAATTCCAACTTCCAAAATTCACAATCAATCCTATGATCAACTCAAGTTTCCAAATCCTTCATAAGCCCTATGATTGAATTCCATGACCTTAACCTTAAGCTAAATCCAATAAATTTAATTGATCTTCCCCAAGATCAATTCAACCCCTCAATCATTTATCAAAACCAAGTTCAAAATCAATCCTAAATGATTGAAACCCAAAATCAAATCCAAGCTCCAAAAATCCTTCCTAAGCCTTATGATCCACTTTCATAAGCTTAGCCAAAATCCCCTTTAAACTAAATCAAAACCAATTGATTTCTTTATAAATAAATTGTTTCATCATTTATATTTATAAATATAAATGAAATCCAAACTCAAATGACCAAAACCAAATCAAACTAAATCAAACCAAACTAAGACCCTCCTTAAGCCATGTGAACCCACCTCCATGAGCTTAACCAAATCTCAACCCAAATCAACCCAAAATCAACTGATTTCTTTATAAATCAATTATTCCTTCATTTATATTCACAAATATAAATGAAACCCACATTCCAATGATCAAAACTAAATCAAACTAAATCAATTTCCTTCTATGCCCTTTTGACCTACCTCCATGAGCTTAGTCAAAGTTACTTCCAAATCACTCCAAACTCAAGTGATTTTCTCATAAGTGATTTATATCTTAATTTATATTCCCAAATATAAATGAAATATAAATTCAAATAGCCAAAATCAAATCTAAAATCAAATCAAAACCCAATTCGAGCCCTTTAAGTCAATTTCTTGAAAACCTATCCAAATCAAGTCAAAACTAATAGATTTTCATTGAATCAGTCATTCCTTCAATCATCTATCCAAATATAAATGAAACCTATAATCATCAAACCAAATTCAAGTCAACCTAAGTCAAGCCCAACTTAGCCCTTTTGACTTGAAAATTCCAAATGAACCAAAACCTATCATAGCCCAAATTGATTGCAGTTGGATTTATATTTCAATCCTAGGCTCATAGATAAATCCAACCAAACTTGAGTCAAGCCAAAATTAAGCCAATTGACCCACTTAGGCTCACTTGACCCAAAGTGGCCTAAATGACCTTTTTGAGCCAAGTTATAATCCAATTTGGCCTAAACCAAACCGATCCAAACCTCATACCATGATCATTGATCACCATAGGATGATCAATTACCTTGAATTGGGTCAAACCAAGTCAACTTGGTCAATTGACTAAGTCAACCCTTAGCCCAAATGAAATCTAAACTAGCCAAACTCACCATACACCAAATTGATTGAAACCATTGATTCACACTAACTCATAATCAATGATTGAATATGACTTGGCCCTCAATTGAGATAAACCAAGTTCAATAGGCCATTTGATCCAAATTGACCTAAATTGGCCTAAAAGGCCAAAATGGGTCAAATCATGATCTAACCCAAATTGAATGCAACTAATGGCACAAGTTCATTCCAAATGCATTATTGAACTTGACCAAAGCTCTAATTTGGTAAATTGGACCCAACCTAGCCCAATTGATCAACCTAGCCCAAATTGACCTAAAAGGTCAAATTGGCCAAAATCCAAATTGATTCAAACCAAAGCCATTCATTTTTTTTTAATTAACCAATTGAACTTGAACCAACACCTAACCAATTTGATTTGGTCAAATTGGTCAACTTAGCATTTGACCTATATGAATCCAAATGAGCCAAAATCAAACTTAGGCTAAATTGATTGAAACCACTTAAACCAAAACACGTTAAGTCATCATTTGAACCTAACCCAAGCCTTAGTTTGACCCAATTTGACCAATCAGTCAACCTAACCCAACATGACCCAAATTGAACCCATATGACCAAATTGAGCCAAAACCCATGAAACCAACCCATGACCCATTGAAAGCTGATCAAACCTGACCCAAACCCATCTTGGGTCACCCTAAAGTCATTCTGAAAGCCAAGTGGGTCCAATATAAGTCATTATCCATTGGTCAAGCCTTCTTTACGTAGGATTCCACCCATAAATGGCAAAGTCCATTCTCCCATCACTTGACAGTCCTCACTCACCCCATTTAGGGTCTGACCTAACCTCTTAGCCCACTTTAAGTGGGCTAGGACTTGCCATGGACCAAAGGGAGGTGAGTTAACTCACCTCTCTTACAAACTGAGCACCCATTAGATCCAAGCAAAGAGATCAACCCATATCAAGCCTTGAGCCACCCCCACTCCTTCCTCCAACCAAGACGAGCCATGTGGACATGATGGCAACCACTCCAACGCCCTGGCGGCGACTGGCCTGCCAAAGAATAGGAGACAATCTCGTCCGTCCACCTCAACAAATTGAGGGATATACCCCCTCAATTAAAATCGAATTTCATTTGCATTCGATTCCTTTGAGCTCCCAAGAGAGAAATGAAACTCCCAAGCACATCCTAGGGCTTCCCCAAAGCTTCCCCATTTTGGATTTTCTCCTCCCGTGCACAGTCGAAATAGGGGAGCTCATTATGATCCAAACTTCTTCCTCTCTCAACTAAAGCTCAATTCCTCCTACACACACCTTCCACATGCCTCATCGAAGCTACCCAAGCAATTTTTTGAGCTTCAAATAAAGCGGAGGCCAGACTTCCATCAAAGCCAAAGCTCCAAAGCATTGTTCTTGGCCAATCGAGTGATCCACTTAGAACCAATCCAATTGCTGCTCAACAGCGCTTCGTTTCAACTAGACAAAGCTTCCTCAAGCATGCGAACTGCCAGTCTTAGCTCTGGTGAGGTAAATCCATTGAAATTGAGCTTTAGGTAAAAATGGGTTGGTCTTTCATGAAGAAAAGTTGCATGTGAGCCGATCCTAGCCATTGGAACTTCGTGGATCCCTCGCGTGAAGGTGTGGGGTTGTTTTGGAGTGAATTTGAGCTCGGGTGAGTCGAATGACCCATGGCGGACGGGCTTCGTTGTTCATCGCTCGTAGGAGGAGAGATCATGGGTAGTCCGCTCCACGTGATTGGTATGAATGACTCTGATCAAATCACATTAGATCCATTGCTTAATCCCTCCTTAGCTGTGGGTTTGATCGTGTCCGTCCTATCTTAGATCGGACAACCCACGGGAAAGCGCATCTCACTGTCATCCGAGTCAGCCACGGATGTGACAACTTTAATAGACAATCCCGTGCCACCATGTGGAAAGCGCACTGCGTCTGTGCGCCATGTGGCGCCGACAAGATTAAGGCTTAATTAGGTTAATTTAATCAATTTTTAAGGCTGAAACTTCCATAATTCATAACTAATTATAGAAAAATCCAAAAAATATAAATAAGGGCTCATTTTAAAAGTATTTTAGAGGGTAATCTATTAAATTTATCCTTAATTAAATTTGAATAATAACTTTGGCTTAATTAGGGTTTAATTTAAAACTAATTAACCTAATTACTCCTTAATTAATCATCCAACTGGTTTCAAATTTTTTGAGGTTGCTTAAGGGGATGACCTCCGCCTCCCTCATTTTTCTTGGAATTTATTGGATGGTTAATTAGGAAAATTGATTGATTAAGCCCTAATTACCTTCCTAACTTAATTAAGGATTAATTAAGCATAGTAACAGTAAATTAACAAATTAATTGGACTCATTTGGCACTGATTAATAGTAAGGAGGTTTAGGAAATCTTAATCTAAGTTTCCTTAACTTTTCAAAAGAAATTAATTATGAATTAATTAACTAATTAATTACTTAATTAGCTTAATTAATTTTAAAATGGATCTCATTTTCCCTAATCAATTCATGGGTAGGTCTTTAGGTGTTTAATAGCCTAAAGAGGTTTAGTGAAATTAGGGTTAGCTCACATGTGTGAGAAAACCATAAAAGTAATTAAGTAAGTTCCTTAAGCTTAATTAATCAATGATTGTGAGCTAATTGCATTAGGCTCCTTCCATTTCATGGGAACATTTCTATTTACTTTTCAATTCATTTGCATCTTACATTGGCTCATAATCATTTGATTAATTACCATAAGGTAACATAGGTAAGAGTTTAATTAATTGATTTGATTCATACCTTAACCTAATTACCTTCTCATTAAATTAAATTAACTCACACATATGGGAATGAGATTAGAATTAGCAAACCTTCTCATTTCTTAACTCAAATCAAACACGAAATTAAAAGTGACTTTAAGAAGCTTTGGTTTATTTTAAATGATCTTATTTAGTATAATTATCCTTAGAAATTAATTGGATTGAATGAAATCATGTGCTTATGTCCCTTAATTTCTTCCCAATCATATTAAATATTGTATGTCACTTGTAATCATGCATACATCTTTTTCAAAAATTAATTAAATGAGTTGATTCCCTTTATGCCAAGCTTGCATGTGTTGATTTAAATCAAATTATGTGTGGCTATTACCACTATTAAATCAAAATTATTTTTAAAAGTATATAAATCAAATATAATATATGGAGTGATGCCAATTATAAATATTCATAAGCTTGCATGTACCTATAGCTTAGAACATGTGATATTGAGTTGTCTTTCTTTAATCTTCATGGATTTACATAAGGCTTGAATGTTAACAAGTGTATAGTTCATTTGAAAAAGGCACAATATTTGTTTGGATTCATTCCTATGTACCTCTATGTTAGAATCTAAATGGAACTTTGTCTCACCTGTATAAATCATTCAATTAAGTTAAATACAACTTTTGCATGATTTTTCCATTCTTGAAGTTATTTGTACATGCATGTGTATTTGAGAGTAGTGGGTATATCTAGTTTGGACATTCCGGAGATGCAAGGATTTAAGTATCCCTAAGGAGGTATTTACCTCACTCCCCTGGTATAACAATGGCGAAGTATCCGCTTAAAACTTTTATACACTTGTGTGTGCATTTAGCTAATGAATGAAAATATTCATTTAATTAAATCAAAATATAACTTTTGCATGATTTTTCTATTCTTGTAGTTATTTATACATTCATGTGTATTTAAGAGTAGTGGGTATATCTAGTTTGGACATTCCGAGGATGCAAGGCTTTAAGTAGCCCCAAGGAGGTCTTTACCTCACTCCCCTAGTTTAACAATGGTGAAGTATCCACTTAAAACTTTTATTCACTTGTATGTTCATTTAACTAATGAATAAAATCCCCTTTTCAACTAAAAAAAAGACATGCATTCACATTTGTTCAAGTGATTGAATTGATTGATCATATGGTTTGAAGTCTTCTTCCTTATGTTCATGTGTATAAACTACATATGTTTGAATGTAATGGGTATATAGTTTGGACATCCTGGGAACACGAGGCTTTAGCTAGCCCCAAGGAGGTCATTTAATTATCTCACTTCCCTAGTTAATAATGACATGTACTTAGTTAATTTCATTCCTATTTATTTTTATATAAAAATTTGGATAGAGCTTTAAATTAATATGATAAAATGATTCAATCAAATGAAACAACTAAATTCCAAATGTATATGCTTACATCCATCATTTAAGTGTGCTAAGACATATTATATATGTAGGTATACTTAGGATTTAGTCACATGCATATTACATATGATGGAAGGAAATGAGTGAACATGTGTCATGTGATAGTAATTCATTCCAATTAATCTTAAGATGCCTCTCTTATTGAATATGATTATTTAAAGTGAATCTAAACTTAGGATTAATTTAAAATATGTAATAAGCCATTCATTAAAGAGAATTGATTAAATTAATATACTTTAGATGTGACTTAAGATAGGGATGGAAGAGAGTAATCCTCTCTCTTTCTTCTCTTTATAACACTTTGTCGCTAAGTGTAAGCCAAATGAAATAAAAGAAAATGCTAAGTAAAATTTCCAAATCAATTAAACCACTTAAAGTGAAATCAACCTCTTATGATTAAACCCCCTTTCATACTTAGAAAATCATAACACCACCAGAATACAAACACTTTAGTTAAGGTTGGAAGGTTTGGTTTTATGATGTATTATTGTATTATTTTAGGGTGTATATTTTATATACTAAATGTTAGGCCGTAATTAGCCTAATCATATTTTCTACAGTTGATTATACTTAAAGGGTGCTTAAAATAAATATAAATGCTCTCTTTTGCAGGTTGCTTAACCCCTAAGCATAATCCAAGTTAGGATAGGTGGGTTTGGTTACCCATGTGTAGGGTACTAAGTCCAAATTATTCATATAACTGCTTGGGTTGTATGGTGTGTTTAGCTAATATTTATTTTGCAGGTGTAGTTAGATTTACTTTTCCTATTTTTTAATGTAATTTTGTATTAGGAATTAGGATTAGTGTTATGGGGGATAAGGATGAATATTAGCTAGAATGTTTAGTCCTAGGGTCCCATGTGATGCCTTGAAGCCTACCAAAAAAAAAAAAAAGATGGAATGAATGAAAGAGATATGAAGAATGAAGATAAGAAGAGCCCTATAGCATTTATTCATTTATAAATTGTAATTATTCTTTCATATTCTGGGTTATATAAAGGTAGAGCTCGGCTACCCATTTCTCTTATTGGGTTATATAGCGGTACTCAAACGCACCGGCCTGTTATTCTTTTGCATTAGATTTATAAAATTGATTGATGTTATGTTTGGATTGTGCAATAGAAATGGCATACCTTTTCATAGTTTCTTTATGAATGATGAGTTATTGTATGGCCTGGATGTGATTAGGCTCTTAGGAAAAAATTAATTTTTCTACCCTAACTATAACTCATAACTAAAGTTTTAAATAACTCATAACCTCACATAAAGCCTGACATTAAATCAAGATAATTAAAAGATTTAGCAACCTCTTAGCTGAATGTTGTATGTTTAATATCATGCATTCATATTGCTTCACTCTTACAAAAAGAGGGTTTTCATCCTTGCACGATAGGGAAAGACTTGACCTTTGAGGGTCTCCTCTATGGTGGAAAATACCTCTTTCCCACTGATTTAGCCCATAACCCATTTTCATCATGCATTTAGACATATGAAAATCATTTGGCCTTTGTCAAAATGAAGTGTCCAAATTCAAATAAAAATTGAAAAGATTTGCATTAGACTAAGTCATTGCTCATACCACTCATGCTCTAGTTTCTTATAGAGTGCATTTAAGGACTTTAGTCTCTTTCTAAATAATAATGATCTAACTACCTTGCAAAATTATATGACTTGCCTACATGATTTTAAAGTGTAGGAGGAGTTAGCTAGCTACCACTCCAGGTGATTGTAAGCCCAATAGTCAGGTAGTTTATCTCTCTTGTGGAGGTAAACTATATACCCATCTTCGCTTAGATTTAGGTTATGCTTTGGCTTATGCCAAAGCTCCCTAGATTTAGGATCTGAGGTAGCTTGTTTCCTTTTGGCTAAAAGTATAAATCCTCACCTCTTAGAAATTTCCACAACCTTGTGTTGGTGGATTATAAGCCCTAGTAATCTAATAATATTTCAACTCAAACCAAATAACTCTCTTCAATTTCAAACATATAAAGCCCAATTATATGATAGGTTGGAATGCTCACTAGGCTTCCTAGTATCATGAGCATTCCCTAATCATTTCCTTTGGTTTCGATAATAAGTTTATCCTTTTGATCTTTCCCAATTGACTTTCCAAAAATACCCAATTTATTGGTAGTCTTACCTTTAAAATCTTTGGAGACAATAATTGCCTACTTTAATCAAGAGTATTCTTAAGGAATTTATCTTTCTTAAGATGTAATTAACTATGAGGGCTTGCCCCCATAGGGAACTTTAGAACTTGATTTAATATAAACCATACTTTATTCATCCATATAAAGTAGGGGAAAATTTTCTAGTATATTCGAAGATCCATCATGCCTTAGGAGCCCTTATTAGGTGATTAGGTCCACTGAAGGGTGATGTCTCTATCTATCGAGATAATACATCATGCCTCAATGTCGTACCCGATCACTTCAATAAGTATCCCCTCAGATCTACGTGGTGTCCCTTATATACATTAAAAATAAACACCACAACTCCCTAATTAATTAATTAATTAACCCCAAACTTCTTGAGATTGTTTAAGAGGATTACTTCTGCCTCCCCTAATTTTCTTGAGATTTATTGGTTAATTAATTAGGAAAATTAGCCAATTAAGCTTTAATTACTTTCTTAATTCAATTAAGGGTTAATTAATTATGTGAACAGTAAACTAATTAATTAATTGGACTCATTAATCATTGTCCAACAGTGGATGGACTTATGGAATTAGATTGGGACCTATTTCTTAATATTTTCCCTAAGCCCATTTCATTTGAAGGATAATTAATCAATTTGGCAATTAAGTAAGAGTTTACTTAATTAATTAATTAATTAATTATTTCCTTAACCAAATTAAAAAATAATTACAATCACATCAGATCTTGATTAATTAATTGAAAGGGTAGAGCTTTAGGTGTTTAATAACCAAAAGAAAATCAAGAAAATTATGGTTAATCCACATGTGTGGGAAAATCATAAGAGTACTTAATTAAGTTCCTTAATTTAATTAACTAATAATTATGAGCTAATTGCATTAGGGCCTTTCATTTCCTAGGACCATTGTTAATTTACTTTTCAATTCATTTACATCTCATGTTAGCTCATAATTATTTGGATAATTATGTTAAGGTAACATAGGTAAAGGTTAATTAATGGATTTAATGCATATTATAATTTAATTAATCCATAAAATTAAATTAATTACTTTTCATTAAACCAAATTAACTTACAAACATGAGGATGGGTTAGGATTAATAAACTCCTTCTTACATCCCTTAACTCAAGTCAAACATGAAGCTAAAGATAACTTTAAAGAAACTTTGGTTTATTTTTAAATAGTGATTGTTGTTAATTTAATTGTCATATGTTCATGTTTCATGTTTATCAATCATATTAAATATTACATGTCACTTGATTCATACATCCATCCCTTTTAAAAATTAATTAAATCAAATGAAGTTTCCTTAATGTTAAGCTTGCATGTTTTGATTTAATTTAATATATGTGTGGCTATTATCAATATTAAATCCAAATGTATTTTTTAAAAGCTTATAAATGAAAAATAACACATGTTTGATGCCAATGATAAATACGTAGGAGATGTATGTTATTATATCTTAAGTGTATGAATTAAAGTCTCTTTCCTTCATTCACATGTTGATTTACATAAGTATGAATGTATTGGGTATATAGCCTAGACATCCCAGGAATACGAGGCTTTAGATAGCCCCAAGGAGGTCATTTGATTACCTCATTTCCATGGTTTAGACAATGGCATGTACTCATTTGATTTCATTCTTATGTATCTTTAATATAAGAATTTAGATAGAGCTTTAAATCATGTACCTAAATAATTCCATCAAAATAAATACAATCTTTGCATGATTTTCATCTTCTTAATTATAAATACATGTGTATATATTCAAGAAAAATGGGTATATAGTCTAGACATCTCGGGAATAAGAGGCTTTAAGTAGCCCCAAGGAGGTTATTTGATTACCACTTTTCTGGTTAACAAATGCACATACTTGTTTATGTTTTTTATACATACTTGTGTGTATTTAGTTAGAAAATGATAATCCTATTTTCTATTTTAAAAAAAATACATGCATTCATAATTGCTTAGTCATTGGATTAATTAATCATGAAATTTGGAGCTTGCTTTCTTATATTCATATACATACAAATTTACATAAGTATGAATGCAAAGGGGTATATAGTCTAGACATCCCGAGAATACGAGGCTTTCTTATATTCATATACATACAAATCCATAATCATCCCCTTAATGTAATTAAGAGTAATTAAGCTTGTGAATAGTGATTTAATCCCTTAATTGAGATAATTAAACATTATTTTAAGTATCAGGTTTATGGAATGGATTTGGGATATCCTCCTTAAGTTATTCCCTAAACCCCCTTTCTTTCTTAATCCAAACATAATTAAGCATTAATCCACTAATGATTTACTTAATTAGCTTAATCAAACTTTCAAAACTAATCTAGACTTAATCAATCTCTTGCTAGATAGAGCCTTAGGTGTTCAAAAACCTAAGGTAAATTTGAGGAAATCATTTCCAACCCATATGTGTGGGAAGGTTATGAAAGTACTTAATGAAAACCATTTAGCTTAATTAATCAATAATTGTGAGCCAATTGCATTAGGCCCTTTATTTCTTAGGTGCATTGCTAATTTAAATTCCATGTGATTGCATATCATATGTTGGCTCATAATTGTTTGGTTAACTATGTTAAAGTGGTGTGGGTAAGGGGTAATTAATGGATTTAATTCACACCTTAACTTAAATAAAACATAAAAATCAATCTAATTATTCTAAAATTAAACTAAATCAATTCACACATCAGGGAAATAGGGTAGGACCAGTAAACTCTCTTCACATTTCCTTAGTCAAATCAAATTCAAAACAAAAATAAAAATCTCTTTAAAGAATGTTGATTCACTTTAAATGATCTTATTTCATAGGATTGTCTTTAGGAATTAATTAGGGTGAATGAAGTCATATGCTTACATCAGTTTATTTCTTTCCAAGCATGCTAAATGTTGTTTGCCATATTAAATTATGTATTCATCTCTTTTTTAAAAAAACTAATTAAAATAAAATATTTCCTTTATGTCAAATTGCATGCTTTGGCTAAAGTAAGAATATGAGTGGCTATTATCACTATTAAACCAAAAATTATTTTCAAAATCTATAAATCAAAGATTATAAATGAAGGTATGCTACTTATAAGTACTTATAAGCTTGCATGTGATTATAGCATAAAATGTGTTATGCGATTTTCTTCTCTTTTCTTAACATGGGTTTTTATAGGATTTGCAAAGTGTATAGTTCATTTGAAAAGAACATAACACTTGCTTAAATCTATTCCTATGCACTTCTATGTTATGACTTAAGAAGGATCCTCACATTTACACATATAAATTATACAACCAAATCAAACAAACAAACAAAAATCCTTTTCATGATTTTTCATCCATTTGCTTCTTTTTGTACATGCACATGTATTTAAGAAAAGTGGTATATTAGTCCAGACATCCCGGGGGTGCGAGGCTTTAAGTAGCCCCAAGTAGGTCTTGTACTTTACACCTCTGATATAGAAAATAATGGCGTTATACTCACTTATGTCTTTCATACATGTAAATGTGCATTTGATTAATGGATAAAAGAGTCCCTCCTTTCTACTTAATAAAAACATGCATTCATGGAATATCCAAATTTTCTTAAGAAAAATCTCTTAGCATTCATCATGAAGGTGTGCTAAGATTTGCATTGCATGTATAGATATGCTTAGGATTATTCATGTGCATGATATACATGGAGGAAAGAAATAAATGGTTGTATGTTATGTGATAGTAATTCACATTAGCTAATCCTAAGATGCCTTTCTTATTGAATAAGTTTATTTAGAGTAAATCTAAACTTATGGTTAATTAAAACACATAATAAAACATTCACTGAAGAAAAATCATTAATAAATATATCCTAGAAATTTATTAAGGTAGGGATGAAAGAGAAGTTCTCTTCTCTTTTATTCTCTTTACAACATTTAGTAATTAAGTGTAGGTTCATTCAAACCAAATCAAATCATCAAATAAAATTAATAAATCAACTAAATCACTTAAATGAAACCACCCTCTAAGTTGAATCCTTCACACTTAGAAAATTCCAACCTTAAAGCCAAGCTAAGACATGCCACATAAGCCTTAAATGGCACACACATTAGGCTAAGTCACCATTTCTAGCTCTATATTAGGGCGGTGCATGGTTTGATGCCTGATTTGATTTTATGATGTAATATTTTAGATTGGATGTTAGGGTGCATGTGCGTAGATTGGATGATAGAACAATCTTAGTGTAATCATGTCTTCTGTAGGGGATTGTGCTTAAGAGCCGTAATAAAAATATAAATGCTTTTCGTGGTTGCTTATACCCTAAGCATGACCCAAACTAAGACAGGTGGACTTGGTTACCTATGTGTGGGGTGCTAAGTCCAATTTATTCTATAACTGCTTGAGATTGTGTGGTATGTTTATCTAATCTCTATTTTGTAGGTTTAGTTAGATTTATCTTTCCCATTTTAATGTAATTTTTGTAATTAAGATTTGGAATGAGTGTTATGGGAGAATTAAAGTGAACATTGGTCATAAGGCTATGTCTTATGTACCATGTAAAGCCTTGGAGCAAACTACTTCCCAAGTCCAAATGAAGAAAGAAGAAAAAAAGGAAGAAAAGAAGAAATGAAGAATGAAGAATGAAGACCCCCATAACATGAATTCTTTCTAAATTGTAATTATTAATTTATAATCCAGGTTGTATAAGGGTAGAGCTCGACTAACCATATTTCTTTTCAGGTTGTGCGGTGGCACACGACCACATTGGCCTCTTATTCTTTTACGCTAGCTTTATAAAATTGTTTGTTGTTTGTTTAGCTTATGCATTAAGATGGCATGATTTTCTTAGTTTCTTCATTGATTGATGAATGGCCTGGATGTGATTAGGATCTTAGGAAAAATAAATTTTCTATCCAATTGATCAATCAAAATTAAATTTGATAACTCATAACCTCACATAAAGCCTAGGACATAAATCAAGATAATAAATGATTTTGCAACCCCTTAGCTTGATGTTGTATATCTCCCATCATGCATAAAATCATCTTGCTTCACTCTTGCTAATGGAGGGCTTCCATTTTTGCCAGAGAACATGGCTTGACCTTTGAGAGCCATGGTGGAAACACTCCTCCTTGCTAATTTTTTCCCATAACCAATTTCTCATGCATTAGGCATATGAAATCCCATAGCCTATGTTAAATAAATTGTCCAAAAATGAAAATAAAACTTAACAAAAAATTGTATTAAATTAAGTCATTTATTCATGCCCTTCATGATCTAGTCTCTCAGAGAGTGTGTTTAAGGACTAAGTCTCTTTCTAAATAAATAATAGCCTAGCTATCTTGCAAAAGCATAAGACTTGCCTACATATATTTAAAATCATAGGAGGAGTTAGTTGGTGGCCACCCCCAGGCGGTTATAAGTCTAACAGTCGGATGATTTATCCTCTCTTGTGGAGGTAAACCATATACCCATTTTTGCCTTAGATTTAGGTCATTCTTTGGCCCTCGCCAAAGCTCCCTAGATTTAGGTTCTAAGGTTGTTGTTTCCCTTTGTGGGCTATAAGCATAAATCCTCACCTCGTAGGGATTTCAATGATCTTGTGTTGTGGAATTGTAAGCCCTAGATTTCTAATAAAAATTCAACTCAAACATATAAGTCCTCTTCAAATTTCAAAAATATAAAGCCCAACCATAGGATAGTTTGGGATGTTCGCTAGGTTTCCTAGCATCATGAACATCCCCTATTCATCTCCCTTTGGTTTCGATAATAACTCGCTCATTTTGATCAATCCCACTTGATCTTTCAAAAATAACCATTTTATTGATAGTCCTATCTTTAAAATCTTTGGAGACAATGATCATTTACCTTGATCGAGAGTATTCTTAAGGAATCTCATTCCTTAAGATGTAATTAACTATGGGGGCTTGCCTCCATAGTGAACTTAACAAACCCGGTTTAAAATAAACCCTACTTTACTTTTTCATGTAAAGTAGGAGAAGAATCTTTGGTACATTCGAAGACCCGTTGTCCTTAAGAGTCCTCATTAGGTGATTAGGTCCATTGTAGGATGGTAACTTCTATCTCTGGAGATAATACATCATTCCTCAATGTCGTACCCAATCATCATAATGAGAACATCTGCAGGATTTACGTGGTGTCCAACTAGCATATTTTGTTTTCATTTACTCAAGATGAAAATAAAAATACAACAGATTTTTCTAGTGACTCTGCTAGGGATGGTTCCTCTCTCCATCTTTGGTAAATGATCGTTGTCTCCAAGTATCGATAGTGGATTTGTATCTCATATGAGTCCAAGACTACCCTTCTTTTTCCTTGGCAGTTGGTTTATTTTATCCTTAAGCTAAGCTAACCAACATCCTTTAGGTTTTAGGACCTCACTCCGTGTAGGTCTTAAAACCCCTGTTGGCTTACCCAATAGGTGAAATTAAAAATTTAATAAAAAGAGATTATTAAAGATATTTTTCCTTACCATTTCTATGGTAAGGAAAGGTTCATTCTAGAAATAAAGAAGAATAAATCCTTTCTAAAAACAACACTTTCCAAAAAGTTCACATAATAAAATATTTCAACCTCATCTAACAATCTTCGAGATTGTTACATGTAGGATCTTTTCAAAAATCAAAATTCAACAATCATCTTTTCAAAAAGCACAAATGAACATCCTCATTCAATATACCCAAATTTATTGAATGAAGATTTCATTTCAAAAACAAAATCAACAATCATCTTTTCAAAAAGTATATATGAATATCCTCATTCAATATTCCCAAATTTATTGAATGAAGATTTCATTTCAAAAACAAAATCAACAATCATTTTTCAAAAAACACAAATGGATATACTCATTCAATATACCCAAATTTATTGAATGAAGATTTCATTTCAAAAACAAAATTAAAAATTAACTGTTCAAAAAGCACATATGAACATCTTCATTCAATATGCCCAAATTTATTGAATGAAGATTTCATTTCAAAAACAAAATCAACAATCATCTTTTCAAAAAGCACAAAATGAACATCCTCTTTCAATATAGCCAAATTTATTGAAAGAAGATTTCATTTCCAAATAAAATCATATCATAACATTGAAATTCCATTTCAACATATCTCACATATGTTGAAGTTAGAATTTCTTTCTTTTCAAAAATTACAAGTTTGAAGATAAGCCTCTTCATTCAATATATCCAAACATGTTGGATGGAGGTTTTATTTTAAATAAAACTACACCATTTGAAATTCCACTCAACACATTCCACATGTGTCAAGTTGGAACTCCCTTCTATCCTAAATGCAATAATCAAACACAAAATTTCATCTTTGAAAAATAAAACACAATTGACTCCCATTTGACATACTCAAATTTATCAAATGAGAGTTTCATTTTTCAAAATAAATTTGGATCTTTTATTTAGCATACCCAAATTTGCTAAGTGAAGATCCCTCTTTTCAAAATCAAAATATCAAAACCAAAATACATTTGGATCTTTTTAGCATACACAAATTTGCTAAGTAAAGATCCCTCTTTTCAAAATCAAAACATCAAAATCAAAAACACATTTGAATTTTATTTAGTATACACAAATTTGCTAAGTAAAGTTATCATTTTCAAAAATCAAAACATCAAAATCAAAAATCAAAACAAATTTGGATCTTTTATTTAGCATACCCAAATTTGCTAAGTAAAGATCCTCTTTTCAAAAATCAAAAATCAAAACACATTTGGATCCTTTATTTAGCATACCCAAATTTGCTAAGTAAAGATCCTCTTTTTAAAATCATAAAAATGAAACACATTTGGATCTTTTATTTAGCATACCCAAATTTGCTAAGTAAAGGTCCTCTTTTCAAAATCAAAAATCAAATACAATTGGACCCTTTATTTAGCATACCCAAATTTGCTAACTAAAGATCCTCTTTTCAAAATCAAAATCTCAAAAATCAAACACATTTGGATCCTTCATTTAGCATAACCAAATTTGCTAAGTAAAGATCCTCTTTTCAAAAATCAAAAAAAAAAAATTCAAACACATTTGGATCTTTTATTTAGCATACCCAAATTTGCTAAGTAAAGATCCTCTTTTCAAAAAATTAAAACACAAACATTTGGCCTTTATTTAGCATACACAAATTTGCTAAGTAAAGATTCCATTTTCAAATTCACACATGATTCACAAACAAGCAAGAAGAAAATTATTTTCAAACAACTCATTTAGCATACCCAAATTTGCTAAATGAGCAATCCCAAACAAAATCAATTGACCCTTTATTTTAACATACTCAAATTTGTGAAATAAATGGTCCCCAAACACAAAAAAAAAATTAAATTCAAATATGAACCAATGGAAGCATCAATCTCTTCAAAATATTTGAACCCATTTCCAACATACACAAATTTGTTGAAAATTGATTCTAAATTTAAAATCTCTCCTCTAAATTCAAAATCTCTCTCCTAAATTCAAACAGCCTCACTTAACATATTCAAATTGTTGAGTGTGAGTTGAAATTCTAAAGCAAATTAAGATAGAAAATCTGATATGAGTTTATTTTCAAAAATTACAGAATTTCAACTCAGTTTCAGTCAGTTTCTCTCAAGTTCAGTTCAGTACTAATGGATGCCTAGAAGTATGTCTTCATCCTTTTTGGATGGATTTGGCCTTGGATCGGGCCAGCCTCCCACACACTGACTTTTCCCATATGATTCACTTCGACCAAGGATTCGAGGGGGCCAATATCACCTGTGAGGGGACAACCCTCACAACCATCGTAAAGTGTGGTGGAGGCCATCCATGTGTAGAGATGCCATCGATTTTGAGTTTCCCTCACTGAGAAGAGGGAATGGAAGTTCTTGCGCAATTGTAGCTAGTGTGTTGTCAATTGTTCCATTCTACCTGCAAGTACCACTCACTGGCTTCTTACAAGGGGAAGTCTACCCTAGTTTTAGGGATAGTCTCCCTACCTTTGAGATTGGGTCTAGTTCCTGCCTCCTCTAGCAGACTCAATCTGCCACAAAGATCAAGCGACATCATGTGGGCATAGCCAAAGAGATGGAGGTAGTTTCTCATGTTTTAGTAGAGGAGTTACCCAGGATAGTCTCTCCTATGATTACACAGAACAAGTTTCATCCTCTCTTCGGGTCTGATGGAGAGGAAGATGTTAGGATGATCTCAGTGTCACCTCTACCTACAGTTTAGTATGAGGCTCCTACCAGAGATAGGAGGAGGTCGTATGCTAGCCCTAGGATAGTTCTATGCTAGGTTGGCAGGGCTTCTGGATGATCAGAATCCAAAGCCCAATTTGATTTACGATCAGTCATCCCTCGCAGCGTAGGCGAGCATATCAGGAAGGAGAGGGCCAAGGAGGCTCGTGTATCAGTGCATGTTACTGCAAAGAGAGATGAAGGTATGCTAAACAAGAAGCTGCCTCCACCCTCATAGATTTTTGTGATCAGTGCACTACCCGTGTTGATCATAATGATAGCATTATATTGACCGGTACTACCCATCACAGGAGGGGAGCTCCTGCGTAGAGGGAGTCGGTGGTGCCTTCGTCACACTGCTCCACTCCACGTCCACCATCACCAGTGCAAGTTCCATCTTCCATAGTTCCATCAAAAGCCATGATGGCAGCATCAGGGGAAAAGAGAACCCCACTGGTGATTCGACTACGGCCAAGAGATGTCATTTCATTTACACCGTCGACTGAGGTGAGGCATAGCTCTCTTGCTCGACCTCCTACTTCAGTGGTGAAGAGGGAGTGGCGACCACGTAGCATCATAATCATGCCATCACCACCACCACCTCAGTAGATCTTGGACATATCAGCATCAGGGGGAGAAGGAGATAGTTCAATTACCCCCATGGAGATAGATCCTCCCAGGAGTAGTACTCCACCCATGGCAGATGATAGCCAAGAGCACATTTCTTCTAGTGAGTGTAGCCCTCAGAGGGTGAGCTCTCCAGTAGTCTAGAAGGTCAGATGTATCTCTATTCATGAACATGATCCTGCCACCGATCAGCAGTGATCTTTTGTGTCTGCACAGTTGGATCACTCCCTAGATGATATCGTAGCACAGTATCTCATTAAGAAGAAGGAAATCTAGGGTATGACTGGTCTAACCTAGAGAAAGAAAAGGTTAGCTTTGATCCCAACAAAGATGATTTGTTGGAAGATTTAGCCGAGATGCATATGGTTGACACCAGGGGTTCCCTCCTTCGGGATCAACATAGTTTGGAAGGTGTTGTGGATGAACAGGATGACACAACCCATTCGACCCAACACCTCTTTCAATAACTTAAACAGAAGGATGAACAGATAAATGGGATGGGAAAAAGGCTTGAAGATTTGCAAGCGATAGTTTTGGCACTTCTGAATCAAGCTTCAGTAGCACATCCTACTATTGTAGAGACCGATCAACTTGAGTTACTACATGTCTTAGATCAAGCCAAGACTTTACCTCCAGTAGAGTAGGGCAGCACTAGCTTGTATAGGAATGTAGTGGACAATATATTCGTTCAAGAAAAGATATTAAACTCATGATTGAGCAGCATGTGAGAGAAGCATTGGCATAAGCCTGAGGAGGATCATCGATTCCTACCTAGAGGAATTTGACGTTATCAGGTATCCTAAGGGTTTTGTGCCACCTTCTTTCAAAAGCTTTGATGGCAGCAGGAACCCACACCAGCACATAGCGCACTTCAGGGCCAGCTGTTGCAATGTTGGTGGCAGCGATGCGTTACTATTCTATCTTTTTGTCAATAATTTAGCAGGGATAGCCTTTGATTGGTACATAAAACTCCCCAACAGGTTAGTGAAGATTTTTGCTGAGTTGGAGCAACTCTTCATTAAGAGGTTTGTTGGAGCTCAACAAAGGGTAATTGTGGGTGATCTCGTTGTAGCACAACAACACCCTAGTGAGTCCCTCATTGATTATATTCTCAGATGGAACAATTTGAGTATGAAATGTGAACCACAGCTGTCTGAACAGTATGCCATTAAAATTCTACTAAATAATATTCATGACCCAGTCGCCTTCATGCTCAAAAGTTTTACCATCAAGACATTTGAGAAGCTAATCAATAAGGCGGCTAGTCTATAAGGAGAGGTCAAATAGTTGCCTTTTCAAGATCAGTCAATAAAGCCAAAGCTACATAAAGCTTATGAGAAGAAGCCAGGGGTAGTAGCAGTATTGGACAAAGGGAAGCAACCGGCCAGGGATCAGCATGAGAGACCTCGAGCTCCACAATTGTTGCTTCCACCTCCTCTACCACCACATAGGCCATCCTACCAGCTACCACAGCAGCCTCCACGGCCTTCTTTGCCTCCCACTCAGCCATATTCATAGCAGCGGTACACATGCGCACCGCCAGGTAGCTACTATCCACCTACTCTTTTAGATAAACTAAATAAACCTTATTCATTTAAGAGGGAGGTAGTTAGGAAAATCTTTAAGAACCTCTCAAAGAAACTTGATTTTTAGCTACTTGAGCTTAGGAAGCCGAAGGAAGTGGGTAGGAGCAATGACCCTAACTTTTGCCCCTACCACTGCATGCTAGGCCATATTTTAGAGGATTGGTTTACATTCAAGGACTGGCTTGAGCATAGCTACAAGTCAGGCACCATAGTTATCCCAAAGGAATATCTAGTGGAACAACCATCTAGTTCTATTAGGGTAATCCTTGGGGATACATGTGATCCTCTCAAAATAAAAGAAGGTTGGGATATCTCCTTATCCCGAACCTCTAAAAAGATTATTTCAAAAATCAAGAAATTTTCCTTGCAAGTGCCTGAGGTAGCTCGATCCTCCAACATCAAGGAAAGTTTGCAAGTTGCAAAGACAACTTGGGGAAACTGGGAGCTCAGTAGCAGTAGCCTATACTAGCCTGGGATAGCCAAGTAGCGTGCAACCCGATCGAGCCACCTCCATTCCATGGTGCACTACTTCTGACACTTCTACTTCAGCTAGCTCTTCTTTAGTAGACATCTTGTATCAATGGATGAGGGCATCAAATCCCTCACCCCACATACTTTACTAGATTTCTACTATATACCTTCTTCTAAATCCAAGAAATTGAGGAATAAAGCTAGTTTGAATTACATCTGTGTCACTTCTGATGGGTTGACTAATTCTAGTCTTATAGAAAACTCTTCAATTCTAAATAATAATTATAACAACTCTGATCTACCTCTTTTTGATTCAGAGATGGACTTTCCTTCTCTGAATACTATGGGTTCACCTTTTGAGATAGACTTGGAATCATCTGATTCTGAGGGTCCTATAGGAGAAGCTGTAGGTGAGCCTGATGAGCAGGTATAATCTTCCACTAACCCTCCATAAGAGATCACCAAAGTTAACTTCCGTAGTGGCAAGGTTCTACCTCCTAGGGCAGCACCTTAAGATAAGGGAAAATAAGTCATTAGTATTAATGAGCAAGAAGCCCCTCCACAGGGTGCTCCACCCATGGATATGCTTGTGGAGGATCAACCCAAAGTTGATTACAATGTCCTCACTCACCTACGAAAGTTGACAACTAAACTAAGCATATATGATGCCCTTATTTTATCCAAAGAGATGAGGGAATTATTAATCAAGGCTCTTCTTGACCCAGAGATATGCTTAGCTTAACTAACCTCTATTGGAGAGGAGGCACATTATTCAAGAGAAGCCCAGGGCATCACATTCACAGACGAAGACCTTCTTCTGGGGGACATAGATCACAACTGTCCCCTCTACATAACAGTGGATATGGACAGATTTAGACTTTTCAAGGTTTTAGTTGATCCAGGTGCATCAGTGAACATTATGAGTCTAAAGACCCTTTCCTATTTAAAGATTGACATCTCTCCACTTTGAGGAGATCGGGTGTTGTTGAGAGGATTCAATGAACAAGGCGAGAGGGCTTTAGGTTCCATAGTGTACCTTTGGAAATAGGTGACTAGAAAACTGAAGCCAAGTTTTATATAATTGATTTGAATACATCGTTCACTGCTTTGCTTGGTAGGCCTTGGATACACCAGAATAAGATGATTCCATCCTCCTTCATCAGTGCATTAAGTTTCAAAGAGATGGAATCGAATACTATGTCAAAGGAGATGAAAATCCATTTTCAATTAGAGAGGTCGAGATATATGAGGATGCGACCTACTATCTTTCTCAAAATCAAAACAACTTCTCTTGTGAACTTGGTCCAAATTAAAATGCAAAAGAAAAAGAAAAAAAAAAAAGAAAAAGAAAAATAAAATAAAAAGGAAAGTACAAGTTAGTGAGAAAAAGACATCAAGGAAGAAGTAGAGTCGCATGTCACATTCCACCCACAATTCGTTCCACCATACAGACATATGGGTAAGATGACTCGACCTTCACCAGGAAAAGGCAAAGGTAGATACAAAGGTAGTTCCAGAGGTGGAAGACCACCTGGTTGGCAGCCAGCCAACAAGGGCTATGTTCCAGTTCACAGGAGTACCCTTATTATTCACATAAACTTGGAATCCAACTCAGAGGACTAGTCTCATGTGATTAGCACACCAGCCAACCCCTCTTAGTGGGTTTCATTAGATGTGACACTTGAACTGGACAATTACGAAGATCAGGCCTCCAAGCAAAGCATGAATGCATTCGAATCAGGTTTATGTAAAATTATTAGGCAGCAGTTGGGAACTTTAGCTCTAACCTCACTTTCCTCTTAAAAAGTTGAAGTTTAGTAGTTAAGGAAGCCCCTAAGTCTTCCATGGATGTCAAGCCAAAGATATTCCTATTGGGATCATCATCCTCAAGTCCAGGAGCTAATGTAGAACTTGAGGATAATTCATATTAAGAATGGAATTACCTTTTGATTAGTACTCGCCTTATGTTCATAATCTTGCAAATAAATGTTTGATTCCTTATACATGGTCCAAGCATTGGTTAGAGTATTTTGAGAAGCTGTGGAACAATAGAGGCAGGGATGCACAATCAAGATCAAGACTAGGATTTGGTACAGTGGGTCCAATCGATGATGATGATTACTGCTTAGTTGTCACCAATCATTTGGAGTCTGATAGGTTCTTCTCAAACCACACTAACTCTTATGAGGAGGTGTGTTTAAAAACTTTAGATGATCCAGATGATCTCCAAATCATAGATGCACCTCCAAAATTTGAAGAGGAAATCCATTCAACTATCCACAAGCTCAAAGAAATCAACCCGGGGAAGAAAATCCACCTAACATATCATCTTAAAGAAGAAACCAATGACTTAGTTAGGCTATTGATTAAGTTTAAGGATTACTTTGCATGGAGCTATGAAGAGATGCTCAGATTATCTCCTGACGTAGTAGTCCATAAATTAGCAATAGACTCTAACACTAACCATATCAAACAAGCTCCTAGATGCATGCGATTAGAAATTGCATAGGTCATTTAGTCAAAAATCGATGTTGGTTTCATCGGGAAGAAAAATACCTACTGGTTAGCGGTGTCATCTAAAAAAAAGAATGGCCAAATTACATATCGTCGATTTAGGACTTAAATAAGGCATGTCCTAAGGATGTGTTTCCTCTTCCTATACCAAAATTAATGGTGGACATTGCCTCATCTCATGCAATATTCTCCTCCATGGATGGGTCATCTGGCTACAACCAAATTAAGATGGCCCCCAAGGATGAAAGAAACACTGCTTTTGAACCCATCAATCTATTATTATAAGGTCATGCCTTTCACTTAAAATGCGGTGCCACATACCGCCATGACTCAGATCTTCAATGAACTCATTCATCATCAAGTTGAATGCTATGTTGATGATCTAGTAGTCAAAATCAAAGAAAAGGAAGACCATCTTTTTGACTTGAGAGTAGTTTTTGAACGGTTAAGGTAATATAACCTCCAAATGAACCAATTGAAGTGTGCATTTGGAGTAGCTTCAGGGAAGCTTCTTAGGTTTTTTGTCTGACAACGGGGAATAGAAATATACCCAAAAAAGATCAAAGCTATCTTAGAAATGCTACCTCCTAAAAGTTTAACTCAACTCAGATCTTTCGGAGGACGGTTGGCGTATCTAAGATGCTTTATATCCAATCTATCGGGAAGATGCAAACCATTTAAGCACTTATCAAAATGGATGCCAAGTTCAAGTGGGATGAAAAGTGCCAGCATACTTTTAAAGACATCAAATAGTATTTAATTAGCCCTCTTCTATCGGGCAAGCCACTTATCCTCTACACTGCTACATTGGATGACTCCATCGGTGCTTTATTAACCCAAGCCAATGATGAAGGGAAGGAGAGTTCTCTCTTCTACCTCAATCATCGTTTGATCCTTACTGAAGTAAACTACCCACCTATTAAGAAACATTGCCTAGCTTTAATCTTTGAATCCCAAAAGCTACAATATTATATTCTTTCTCATAAGGTGAACTTGATTTCAAGAATCAATCGACTGCAGTATCTCATGACATGACCAACTTTATCCAGAAGATCGGCACGTTGGTCCATGATTCTCTCGCAGTTTGATATTATGTTCATATCCCTCCATGTGGTGAAAGGACAAGCACTAGCGAATTTCTTAGTAGTACACTCACTTTCTGCTGATTCTCCGCTTAATGACGATCTCCCTGATGAACAAATCATGAACTTAGGGGAGGTTGACAACTACCGTTGGGAGATGTATTTTGGATGGTGCGGCTTCCTTTCACAAAGGAGAAGAACCATGATATACTCTTCTAGGAAAGGTAGGGGTAGGAGTAGTTCTCTTAACTCTAGATAGTGATGTGATGAGATTCTCATACTATCTCTCCAATCCATGCACCAACAATGAAGCTGAGTATGAGGCTTTGATTGTCAGTTTGGAGTTAGCTATTATAGTGTGTGTCAAGAGAATCAACATCTATGGAGATTCTCAATTGGCCATCAACCATATTGTTGGGCCCTACAAGGTTCTAAAGCCTAAGCTTTATCACTACCATGACTACACCATGAAGCTGTTGGCCCAAATCCCTGAGGTCACCATCTACAAGGTCCCTCGAGCAAAGAACGCAGTAACAGATGCTTTGGCCAAACTTGCCAAGGAATTGGCATGTCTAAAAGATGAGTCCATTCTAATAAGGGTCCAAAATAGACAAGTCATATCCCTTATTGATGCTGAACTCATCGAGAGACTTTTGCTTGAAGGGGAGGTTGTCATTGCCAACAAAGATGAGGAGCTAGATTGGAGGCAATCATTCATAGATTACTTGAATACAGGTAAACTACCTTAAGAGAAATCACAAGCCGATCAAATGAAGTAGAGAGCTCTCTCCTATGCTCTCGTGGATGACACCTTGTATCAGTGGTCTTTCGATCAAATGTGGTTACGCTATTTAGAAAAACATGAAGCTCGTAGGATCGTGATTGAGGTACATTCAGGTCTATGCAGAGTGCATCAATATAGTCCAGAGATGAAAGAAAAGATCAAGAGACTAGGATACTACTAGCCTTCGATGATCACAAACTGCATGAATGTAGTTAGGAGATGCCATCAATGTCGAATGGTGTGGTCACATCAACCACCCAACATTCTACATCCTACATTGGCCTCATGGCCATTTGAGTGTTGGTACCGACATAGTGGGTCCTATTCGATCCTCCTTCTTCCAAGGGTCATCGCTCATCTTAGCGCCACCACTACTTTTCCAAGTGGGTGGAAGCAATCCCACTAGAGAGGTCACAGCACATGTGCTCCAATTTTAATCATATCATATAGGTTGTGCCTCGATGAATTATATCCGATAATGGTACTGCATTCAAGAGCACCAAGATCAACAGCTTCGCCAAGAGACATAGTATAGATTAGAGGTACTCCACTATCTACTATCCCAGGGAAACTGGCCTAGCAGAAGCATTCAACAAAACTCTCATCCAAATACTAAAGAAGACACTCGACGATAACAAGCGACAGTGGCATGAGCAGTTGGTTGAAGCCTTGTGGGCATACCTCACCACATACAGAACTCCAACTCAATTTATCCCATTTTCCTTAGTGTATGTATCTGAAGCCATTATACCATTAGAAGTTCAACTCCCATCACTAAGGATAGTAATGGGTAGTAAAATCACTACAGAGCAGAATGCCAAGTTGCAGTTAGAAGAGCTCGAAGGTTTGGAGGAGAGACGCCTACGGGCGTTCTAGAACCTCAAGTTATACAAAGCCAAGATGATTCATGCTCACAACAAGCTGGTCCGCCCTAGAGCTTTTCAAGTAGGAGAGCTTATTTTAGTTCTAAGGAGACCACTTATTGCTCGTCGAAAGATGGGAGGCAAGTTTGAACCCACTTGGGAAGGCCATTTTATCATAGAGAAGGCCTACCAAGGAGGATCTTATCAGCTTATTGATTGTAAAGGGGAACACTCAATGTTTCTAATTAATGGGAACTATTTGAAGAAATATTACTCATAAATTCATGTTCGAAAAAAATTATCATCAAAAGAACAAAATTTCATTCCAATTCATCAAAATCTTCTCTTCATTCAAAATGTTATCTGCTTGTTTGCGAATCTGCTATGACGTGTTTAGGGTAGGTCTAAGAGAACCCGAGCGGTATCTTATCCCTCTTTCACAACATGAATACAAATTAAACATAATTCCCAGCGCTACTAGAATAGGTGTGAGAGAACCAAAGAGGCATCCTATTTCGACTAGCACAACTAAGTTAGGTGTGAGAGAACCCAAGCGGCATCCTTTCTTAGAGGAATCGCATCTGCCATTCATTTCACCATTTCATCAATTCCCCAACATATTTTAGGATAGGTGTAAGAGAACTCGAGAGGCATCCTATTCCTTCAAACACAAACACAAACAAAAATAAACACATATCTTTTGTCTCAGGCTATTTTGATGTGGGAACAAGCCCCCTGTGACACTCACTCATTAGCTGCTCTTGGTCGGGTTGACATGCTACCTTACTAGTATGTCACCCCAATGATCACTTGTCTGGCGGATGTGAGTCCCTGCGCTTTCTTCCTAACTTGACCATTGCAAACTGTTGAGCATCTTGTTAGTTTGGTAGACCTCGCTACATAGCCAGTAAGCTACCTCATGTTGACTTTGTTTAAGAAGATGTAAGCCTACACGCTTTCTTCTTGAACTAGCCATCATGCACTGACTAGGTTGAGTATATCTGATGTTCAAGATAAGTCCCCCAGTGGATCCTTCCTCTTGACTACTCTTGAGTTGATATAAGTCCCCTAGTGCCATTCACTCAGTAGTCACCCTAGGTCAGATAGCACCTGTCAAGCCAAAGATAGACTATCCCAACAATTAGTTCTGCTATAAGAGGATGTGAGTCCCCAATGCTTTCTTCCTAGGCTAATTGTTGCAAACCAATGAGCACTTTAGGTTGGTTGATGTTCGCTATCCTAACAGTGACTCACCCGGTGGATACACCACTCTTGGCAGATGTGAGTCCCAGCGCTTTCTCCTTGAGTTGGCAACTGAATACTTATAGATACTATCTTCTCCTGGGTTTTGGATAAAGCCCTTAGCGGCCCCTTCCCTGTGGGCACTGTACTTGGATCTTGTCCTTTGCGACCCCATTTAGATACTACCCAAGTTACTCTTGGATTGGACAGTCGCCCTTTCTTCGTAACCACTCCTATGGTTGGAGAACTTATTCAGCGGATGCGCAGATTCTCCCTTGGTATAGTAAATATGAGATAGGTCTAGGCTGATATAAGCTCTTTCTCAGAATGATCCCTTACAAACCAATAGGGTCCATGATAAACAAACAAACAAAATAAATAAATAAATCTATTCACTTGTGGATTAGGAATTCAAGCCTCCAACGACCCCTTTCCCAAGCAGGCATCCTATCTTTAGGGTAGTGTCAACAAAACTCCCTATAAGAATTGCCTGACTACGCTTGAGTTGAGATAAGTCCCCATGTAGGCACTCTCTATAGTCGCCCTTAGGTCGGGTTCAATCTATTTTGCCACAAGCAGGTTGACCCGGAAGTCATTTCTCTTTGGAAGATATAAGTCTACTACACATTCTTTCTAGCATGACTGTCGCAAACTGACGGGCAGCCCTACATTGGGTTGACATGTTACCTTGCTAATGTGTCACCCCAGTGGTCTTTTATTTAGGAAAGATGTGAGTCCCCATACTTTCTTTCTTGAATTAACCACTACAAACTGAAAGGATCCCATTTGGTTGGATAGTTCTCCCCTTGGCCGGGAAGCTACTCCCTTCGGATCGATAAATCTGAAGTTAGACCAAGGTAAACATGGCCCCTACTCAGTGAAATCCATCGCAAACTGACAAGATCTATCAAAATAACTAAAAAATAAAATTAATTTTGACTGTCTTTGAGCTGATTTAAGTCCCCCAGAGGCATTCACTTAATAGTCAGCCTTAGGTCGGGTCGATTTGTTGCACAAGCAGCCGATTACCCTAGTGGTTGCTTATTTTGAAAGATGTGAGTCCCTACGCTTTCTTCTTAAGTTGACCATTGCAAATTGAAAGGCAATCCCTTTGGTTGGATAGTCCAACTATGTGGTTAGACTACCCATTTGGATTGGTAAATCTGAGCTAGACCAAGGCCAACATGGCCCTTGTTGGCCCCTACTCAGTGCAGTCCATCGTAAACTGATGTGATTCATAAAAAAAATTAAAAATAAAATTAATTTTGACTATCTTTGAGCTAATTTAAGTCCCCTAGTGGTATTCACTCAATAGTTAGCCTAAGGTTGGGTTCAATCTGTTGCCTCGCCAGCGGATCACCCTAATAATTGATCCCTACTTTAGAGGATGTAAGTCTACTACACTTTTTTCCTAGTATAGCTACTGCACACCGAAAAGCAATCCCTTTGGTTGGATATTCCTACCATGTGCTTGGTAGACTACCCCTTTGGATTGGTAAACTTGAGCTAGACCAAGGCCAACATGGCCCCTACTCAGTGCGGTCCATCGTAAACCGATAGGGTCCATCTCAAAATCCAAAAATTTTAAATCTGAAATAAATTCAACTCTCATCCCTAGTGGAGTCCAACTACACAAATAAATAAAACAAATCCTACCAACCTCCCCTAGTGAAGCCAAATTAAACAAACAAATTAATCATCTTCTCCTCAGTGAGATGCAAATCTTTCCAGTTCTCCTAGTGGAACCAATTCAATCCAACTTGAACTTGCTCCCCTAGTGGAGAGTTTACATTTTCATCCCCAGCAGATCCCAAATTCTAATCTCCTGGCAGATTTCACAACCTCTTCTCCCCAGTGGATGACTTGAACTTGCTCCCCTAGTGGAGAGTTCAGATTTTCATCCCTAGTGGAGCACCAAATCATAAATCAACAAATTAAATCAAATTCTCTCCAGTGACACGCAAATCAAATCAAACCTCTCATTCCCCAATGGATGACTTGAACCTGATTCCCTAGTGAAGGGTTCACATACTCTATCCCTAGTGGATTCCTCCTTCACTCTCTTATGTCTTTTGACATGGGTAGAGTCACATTGCACTAAAATCTTGAGTCCTTCTACACCTCGAGTTTAGGAGTAGATCATTTTTGTTAGTGTTTGAGATCGTTCGGTGTTGTTGATCACCTCGGTCAATACCAATATGTGCATTGTACCTTGTCAGTCACACCACACCTATTGGACGCCCTTTGTTGACCTCACTTTTGGAGTGAGCTTTCAACTCCTTCATCTTAGACATAGGACTCCTCTAGTCAAATAGGACTCCTTTAGACATAGGACTCCTCAAATTCAAATCAATTCTAAATCAAAATTTAAATCAATCCTAACTTAAATTGATTTTCCTCAAATTCAAATCAAAATCCAAAACTCAAATCATGAATCAATTCCAAATGATTGAAACCAATGGTTGAGTTCAAAATTCCAAAAATCTTTCCTAAGCCAAATCCTTGAACTTAACCAAACAAATTCAAAAGATTTTCTCATAATCCATTTATATTCATAAATATAAATGAATTATAGATTCAAATAATCAAAACCAAATCCAAAACTCAAATCCAAACTCAACTTAAATCCAACCTATTCCCTTTCAAGTCAAATTCTTGAACTTAGCCAAATCATTCTCAAATTAATCCAAACCTTTGGATTTTCTCTTCAAACAATCATTCCTTCAATCACAAACCAAATACAAACATGAACTTCAATCATCAAATCAAATCAAACTAACCCAAGTCAAACCCATGTTCATCTTTTAAACTTGAAATTGTTAAATAAATCAAAACCCATTTGACTCCGAATTAAAACCCATTTGACTCCAAATCACTTGCAATTGGATTTATATTTCAATCATAAGTCCATATGTAAGTTCAACCAAACTTGATCAAGCTTTGATCAAGCTAATTGATCCACTTAGGCTCACTTGACCCAAAGTGGCCTAAAGCACCTTTTTGAGCCAAATTCTAATCCAACCCAAATTGGATTGAACTAAGCCCATCTAAGCCTCACATTATGAGCAACAATCATTATAGAATGATCAATCACTCAAATTAGGTCAAACCAAGTCAAACCTAGCCTTTGACCAAGTCAACACTTAGCCCAAATGAAACCTAAACTAGCCAAAATCCACCATAAGCAAAATTGATTGAAAATATTGACCTAAACCAATTCATAAATAATGATTGAACTTGATCGAGCCATCAATTGAGCCAAATCAAGCTCAATTGGCCGCTTGACCTATGTTGACCCAAGTTGACCTAAAAAGTCAAAATGGGTCAAATCTTGATCTAAGCCAAATTGATTGCAACCAATGGGTCAAATTCATTCTAAATCACTTGTTGAACTTGACCAAAGCTTCAATTGGCCAACTAAACCCAACCTAGCCCAATTGAAACTGACTTGATAAAAGGTCAAATCAACTTGAAATCAAACCAAACCAAAATTGATTGAAACAAAAGCTTACAGAACATTTCAAATGATCAACCAAGCCAAAACCAACCCATGACCTAATCTAATTGGGTCAAATGGGTCAAATTAGTCAACTTGACCCATTTAACCTAAGTGAACTCAAATGAACTAAAACCAAATACAAATTAAATTGAACCGAACCAACGACACCCATAGGCTACAAATGGTCATTTGAACTTGATCAAATCCATGGTTTGACCCAAGTTGACCAATTGGTCAATTTGACCCAAGAGGACCCATTTTGACCTAAATGGGTCAACTTATGCCAAATCATATCAAATCAACTCCAAATTCCTTGAAATTTGGCTCAACCTATTTTTGAAACATCTCAAATCTGCCCAAATCAAAATCAAGGACAAATGACTATTTTACCCCTAGGTCAAAGGGTAACCTTTGGCCAATTCTTTCTCATGGCCACTTGGCATCCTCTTAGTGGTCCACATGGACACTAAGAAGGGTGGTGAACATGACCCAATTGGTTTGGGTCAGTTATGACCCAACCCAAGGCTAAACCGACCCCTCCAATGGGAATTCTCCTTTTGGATCACCTCCTACACTCACCTAGCACATGTGCACTTCCTCTCCTCCACTCCTTTACCAAAACTGAAGCACATGGAATCCCTAACAGCCTAAATAACCCATTCAATCCAAGCAATTGAAGGAAAAAGGCAAGATGGCTCTCGACCATCTGATCCAAGTAGGGGGAGATATACTCCCCTTATTCCAACTCAAAGCACACACTTTGAATTCATTTGAGTCCTAGGAACCCTCAGCAAGCTTCTCCAAGCCTTGTGAAGCATTCCCAAGCTCATTCCATTTCTTCCTTCTCGATTTTCTTTGAAGCCGAAATAGGGGAGGGAAGGGAAATTTCCAATTCATCCAATTCTCCACCAAACCTCAATTCATTTTGCAAGCACCATCAAGGAAGCAAGTCAAGCTCACCCTAAAAAAAATCCCAAGTCTCCAAGCCACGGGAAGAGGGATTTCGATCAAAGTCACAAGCCATTGAAGGGGAGCTTGGTCAACCCACACATCCACTTCAAATTGAAGCTTGAAACCTTCAACAAAGCTTCATCTCCACTAGATGAAGCTACCTCCTCCATTGGAAAAGCCGGTGATAGCCTCCGGTGAGGTATGACTCAAAATTGATCCTCCATTGAAAATTTCTTGGTCTTTTGTGAAGGGAATTGTAATCCCATTAGATCCTAGCCGCTGGATGTTCTTCCCTACACCTCTTGATGGTGTGGGGTATCTCAGCCTAATCCGAGCTTAGGAAAGCTCTGATCAAGCCATGGAGGACGACCTCCTTCCCCCGTAGCTAAGGCAGGGATAAATCATGGGCCATCCATCCCGCATATTTTGGATGGATGGTCCTGATTAAATCATTTAGATCCTCTTATTTATTTTCTTTAAAACTAAGGGATTAACCTTAGCCGGCCATCCGATCCTTGATCGGACAGCCCAGGGGAAAGCGTGTTGCATCGTTAGTTGACGTGGCGTGCGATATGATAACTTAAATAACCAATCCCATCACGCCACATGGAAAGCATGCCGCGTCAGCGGTCCACGTGGCACCGATGAGATTAGTTAATTAATTAGGTTGTATAATTACCCATTAATCATAAAAAATTTATAAATTCATAACTAAATGTAGAAAAATTCAAAAAATGCAAACTCAGGTTCATTTTAAAGATAATTCAAAGGGGAATCTAAAAAAAATTTTAAAATTGATTTTGAATAGTGAATTTTTCTTATTAGATTTAATTAAAATTTTAATTAATAATTACTCCTTATTACTATTTTAATTAATTCCAAATTTTACATATTTAGTGGGATGACTTGCCTCCCTAATTTTTTGGATTTTATTAATGAGTTAATTAGAAATTAATTGAATCAGTAATCATCCCCTTAATGTAATTTAGAGTAATTAACCATGTGAGCAGTGATTTAATCCCTTAATTGAGATAATTAAATATTGTTTAAGTAAGTAGGAGGTTTATGGAATAGGTTAGGGATATTCTCCTTAAGTTATTTCCTAAACCCCTTTCAAGTCCAAACATTAAGGATTAATCCACTAATGATCTACTTAATTAGCTTAATCAAACTTTCAAAACTAATCTGGAATTAATCAATCTCTTGCTGGTTAGAGCCTTAGGTGTTCAAAAGCCTAAGGTAAATTTGAGGAAATCATTTCACCCCACATGTGTGGGAAGGTTATGAAAGTACTTAATGAAAACCCTTTAGATTAATTCAATAATTGTGAGCCAATTGCATTAGGCCCATTTATTTCTTAGGTGCATTGTTGATTTAAATTCCATGTGATTGCATATCATATGTTGGCTCATAATTGTTTGGTTAATTATGTTAAAGTGGTGTAGGTAAGGGGTAATTAATGGATTTAATTCACACCTTAACCTAAATAAAACATAAAAAAATCAATCTAATTATTCTAAAATTAAACTAAATCAATTCATGCATGGAGGAAATGGGTTAGGACTTGTAAACTCTCTTCACATTTCCTAAGTCAAATCAAATTCAATACAAAAATAAAAATCTCTTTAAAGAATGGTGATTCACTTTAAATGATCTTATTTCATAGGATTGTCCTTAGGAATTAATTAGGGTGAAAGAAGTCATATGCTTACATCACTTTATTTCTTTCCAAGCATGCTAAATGTTGTTTGCCACATGAAATTATGCATTCATCTCTTTTAAAAAAAATCAATTAAAATAAAATTTTCCTTTATGTCAAATTGCATGTTTTTTTGGCTAAAGTAAGAATATGGCTATTATCACTATTAAACCAAAATTATGTTTAAAACCTATAAATCAAAGATTATAAATGAAGGTATGCTACTTATAAGTACTTATAAGCTTGTATGTGATTATAGCATAAAATGTGTTATGTGATTTTCTTCTCTTTTCTTAACATGGGTTTGTATTGGATTTGCAAAGTGTATAGTTCATTTGAAAAGAACATAACACTTGCTTAAATCTATTTCTATGCACTTCTATGTTATGACTTAAGAACGATCCTCACATTTACACATATAAATTATACAACCAAATCAAACAAACAAACAAAATCCTTTTCATGATTCTTCACCCATTTGCTTCTTTTTGTACATGCACATGTATTTAAGAAAAGTGGTATATTAGTCTGGACATCCCAAGGTTGCGAGGCTTTAAGTTACCCCAAGTAGGTCTTGTACCTTACACCCCTGGTGTAGAAAATAATGGTGTCGTACTCACTTATGTCTTTTATACATGTAAATGTGCATTTGATTAATGGATAAAAGAGTCCCTCCTTTTAAAGAACATGCATTCATGGAATATCCAAATTTTCTTAAGCAACATCTCTTAGCATTCATCATTAAGGTGTGCTAAGATTTGCATTGCATGTATAGATATGCTTAGGATTATTCATGTGCATGATATACATGGAGGAAAGAAATAAATGGTTGTGTGTTATGTGATAGTAATTCACCTTAACTAATCCTAAGATGCCTTTCTTATTGAATAAGTTTATTTAGAGTAAATCTAAACTTTGGGTTAATTAAAACACATAATAAAACATTCATTAAATAAAAATCATTAATGATTCTACCTTAAAAATTACTTAAGATAGGGATGAAAGAGAAGTTCTCTTCTCTTTTCTTCTCTTTATAATATTTAATAATTAAGTGCAGGTTCATTCAAACAAAATCAAATCATCAAATAAAATTAACAAATCAACTAAATCACTTAAATGAAACCACCCTCTAAGTTGAATCCTTCACACTTAGAAAATTTCAACCTTAAAGCCTAGCTAAGACATGCCACAAATGCTTTAAATGGCACACATTAGGCTAAGTCACTATTCTAGCTCTATGTTAGGCGTGCATGGTTTGATGTCTTTATTTTGTAATATAATATTTTAGACTGGATGTTAGGGTGCATGTGCATAGACTGGATGATAGGATGATCTTAGTCTAATCATATCTTCTGGGGATTATGCTTAAGGGGCTGTAATAAAAATATAAATAATTTTATGCGGGGTTGCTTATACCTAAATATGATCCAAACTAGGATAGGAGGACTTGGTTACCCATGTGTGGGGTGCTAAGTCCAATTTAATCCTATAATTTCTTAGGATTATGTGGTATGTTTAGCTAATCTATGTTTTGCATGTTTAATTAGATTTATCTTTCCCATTTTAATGTAATTTTTGCAATTAAGATTTGGAATGAGTGTTATGGAGGAATTAAGGTGAACATTGGTCATAAGACTATGTCTTATGTACCATGTGAAAATGCAAACTACATCTCAAGTCAAATGAAGAAAGAAGAAAGAAAGAAAGAAAGAAAGAAATGAAGAAAGAAAGAAATGAAGAGAATGAAGAATGAAGACCCCCATAACATGAATTCTTTCTAAATTGTAATTATTCATTTTTAGTCTGAGTTGTATAAGGGTAGAGCTCGACTAACCACATTTCTTTTTGGGTTGTGCGGTGGCACCAGACCACATCGGCCTCTTATTCTTTTGCGCTAGCTTTAAAAAATTGTTTGATATTTGTTTAGCTTATGCATTTAGATGACATGATTTTCCTAGTTTCTTTATTGATTGATGAATGGCCTGGATGCTATTAGGCTCTTAGGGAAAAATAAATTTTTTATCCAATTGATCAACTCAAAATTAAAATTAACAACTCATAACCTCACCTAAAGCCTAAGACATAAATCAAAATAATAAAAGATTTAGCAACCCCTTAACTGGATGTTGTATATCTCACATCATGCATAAATCATCTTGCTTAACTCTTGCTAATGGAGGGCTTCCACCTTTGCCTGAGAACATGGCTTGACCTTTGAGAGCCATGGTGGTAACACACCTTTTTTGTTGATTTTGGCCAATTTCTCATGCATTAGGCATATGAATCCCATAGCCTGTGTCAAATAAATTGTCCAAAAATGAAATAAAACTTAATAAAATTTGCATTAGATTAAGTCATTTATTCATGCCCTACATGATCTAGTCTCTTAGTGAGTGTGTTTAAGGACTTAGTTTCTTTCTAAATAAATAATAGCAAGCTATCTTATAAAAATAAGACTTACCATGTATTTAAAATCCTAGGAGGAGTTAGTTGGCCACCCAGGTGATTATAAGTCCAAGTCGGGTGGTTTATCCTCTCTGTGGGTAAACCATATACCCATTTTTGCCTTAGATTTAGGTTGTGCTTTAGCCCTTGCCAAAGCTCCCTAGATTTAGGTTCTGAGATTATTGTTTCCCTTTGTGGGCTGCAAGCATAAATCCTCACCTCTTAGGCATTTTCACGAACTTGTGTTGTGGAATTGTAAGTCCTAGATTTCTAATAAAAATTTAACTCAAACATATAAATCCTCTTCAAATTTCAAAAATATAAAGCCCAACCATAGGATAGTTTGGGATGTTTGCTAGTTTTCCTAGCATCGTGAACATCCCCTACTCATCTCCATTTAGTTTTGATAATAACTCCCTCTTTTTGATCAATCCCACTTGATCTTCTAAAAATAACCAATTTGTTGATAGTCTTGTCTTTAAAATCTTTGGAGGCCTTGATCATTTACCTTAATCAAGAGTATTCTTAAGGAATCTCTAGTACATTCGAACCCGGTTTGCCTCCATAGGGAACTTAACGAACCTGGTTTAAAATAAACCCTACTTTACTTTTTTGTAAAAGTGGGGAAGAAGTACATTGAAGACCCATTGTCCTTAGGAGTCCTCATTAGGTGATTAGGTCCATTGTAGGATGGTGATTTCTGTCTCTCGAGATAGTACATCATTCCTCAATGTCATACCCGATCACCCTAATGAGAACATCTGCGGATCTACATGGTCCAACTAGCTTATTTTTTTTCATTTACTCAAGATGAAAATAAAAACACCACAAGGTCCTAATCCCATTCCCATATGTGTGAGTTAATTTGATTCAATAAAAAAGTAGTTTGATTTTATGGATTAATTAATGTATGGATTAAACCAATTAATAACCCTTACCTATGTCACCTTAAGGTAATCAATTAAACAATTATGAGATAATATGATATGCAACCACATAGAAAGTAAATGGCAATGCTATGAAATGAAGGGGCCTAATGCATAGCTCATTAATTAATTAAGCTTAAGGAGCTCACTTAATTACTCTTATGGTTTTCTCACACATGTGAGCTAACCATAATTTCATTAGCTCTATCTTTAGGTTATTGAACACCCAAAGAGCTACTTGAGAGTTAATCAAGGAAATCAAATTCAATCAAATTAATTAAGTTCATTAATTATCTAATTAAATTTTAATTGCCCTTAATCAACATGAAATGAATTTAGGGAAAGAGACAAAGAAGGAAGCTCAAATCTTAATCCCTAAATCCTTTCAAATAGTTAATTAAAGTTCAGATATGATTTGGATTTTAATTGATTTTGTTAATTAATTAATTTTTAAAGAAGGAATGAAGATGATTTAAGGAAAGGATTGAAAGAGGGGTCTCAATCCATTTCCCTAAGTTTCTCCACTGTTAATAGATATCATTATGCTTAATTAATTAGTTAATTAATCCACTATTTATTTGCTTAATTATCATTAATTAAGATAGAAGAGTATTTAAGGCTTAATCAATTAATCTCCCTAATTAATTATCCAATAAATTTCAAGAAAAATAGGAGGCAGGTCATTCCCCTAAACATCTCTAGAAAGTTTGAAATTAATTGTATAATTAGTCAAAGGGTAATTAGGCTAATTAAATTTTTAATTAAACTTTAATTAAGCAAAAAATTATTATTCAAAATTAATTAATGATAAATTTAATGGATTCCTCTTTAAAATACCTTTTGAAATGAGCCCTCATTTGTATTTTTTTAGATTTTTCTACAATTAGTTATAGTTTTTGAAAGTTTTAGCATTAAAAATAAATTAATTAACCTAATTAACCCCTTAATCCTATTGGCGCCACGTGGTGTGACCGCGATGCACTTTGGCGTGTATGGAATTATTTAAGTTATCACTTTGAATCGATGGGGGCGGTGGAGCAGCGTCTTGCCCATCGATAAGATTGGGCGACCATGATTAAACATGGATTAAAGGATTAAATAGATGGTAGTGAGATCATGTCGGGACCATCGATTACGATCATGTGGAATGACTGATGTCTCCTCCTAGCGGTGAGGCGGATCGTCCGTCGATGTCTTGATCCGACTCACTCGAGATGGATCAAATTGATCCCACACCTTGAAGCACAATAAACACATCTAATAGTGGAAATCACGTGAGATGCAAGTTTTCACTAAAGACCAACCTATTTTAAGCTGGATTTTTTAATACCTCACCCCAAGCTTATGATGATTGAGGAAGCTTTGTTTGGTAGAAACGAAGTCATGTTGAGCCGCACGAGCTTTGATTTGGTGTAGATCACTCAGAAGACCAACCCACGGTGTGTAAATGATCAACCTTGGTCGAAATCCCACTTCTGGTGGTCGGAGGTGATGGGAGGTGATTCATTTCGGCTCCTCTAGGTCCAAGGATGTTGTGTGCAAAGATAATTGCACTTTGATTATGAAATGAGGAAATGACAATCACTGGTATTCTCCCCTATTTTGATTTTTTGTAAAATCGAGAATGGGGAATTTGGAGAGCTCGGGAAATATAAAGGGAATTTCTGGGATGTTTCTCCTTGGCTAGTAGGGCTGAATCGATTGTGTGTGTGTGTGTGTGTTTGAGTGAGAATGAGGGGGGTATACCCCCTCCTTCCTTGGCTTGGACAATGATGATTATTTTAGCTTTTAGATCAAATGGTCACCATGGGGAGCTCAGTTTGGGCAGAGAATCACTCCACTTGGCCTCTCATGAGCGAAGGAAGGTGTGAGAGTGGCTTCGATGGGAGTAGTGGGTGTCCTTGGTGGTTTGAAATGCTCCAATGGGAATGGGTAGGTGATTTCACCTCCCCATGAGTCATAGCCGACCCAACCACCCTTGGGGCAGGTTAGCCATAGTCACTTGGTTCCTAAGTGGACCTATGAATGGGTCAGTGGAGGGAAATGACAAAAGTGCAAGTGTCTTATCTCATGGGATGCCAAAGGGCAAAGTGGTCATTTGGCTATTGGTTTAATTTGGTTAGATTTGGGGTGAGTCAAAAAATGGGTTAGCCCAAGTTTCAAGTGATTTGGAGCTCATTTAGTTTGATTTGGCTTGATTTGACCTATTTAGGTCAAATTGGGTTAGGTTGGGTCAAGTTGACCAATTGGTCAAATTGGGTCAAACCAAGGATTGGGTCAAGCTCACATGACTATTTGGAGTGTATTGGTGTCATTGGTTTGGTTTAATTTGCTTTGGATTTGATTTTGGCTCTTTTGGATTCATATAGGTCAAATGGGTCAAGTTGATTAATTTGACCAAATTGGCCAAATTGGCTTGGGTTTGGGTGTTGGCTCAAGTTCAATTGGTTAATTGAAAATGATTGTAGGCTTTGGTTTGAATCATTTTAGATTTAATTTGGATTTTGGCCAATTTGATCCTTTAGGTCAATTTGGGCTAAGTTGGGTTAGATTGACTAATTGGTCAAATTGGGTTTAGTTATGGCTTTGGTCAAGTTCAATAATTAATTTGGAATGAACTTGAGCCATTGGTTGTAATCAATTTAGTTTATGGCACAATTTGGCTAGTTTAGGTTTCATTTGGCTAAAGGTTGACTTGGTCAAAGGCTAGGTTGACTTGGTTTGACCCAATTCATGATAATTGATTAACTAGGGTGATTGTTGGTTATGATATGAGCTTTGGATTGGCTCAGTTCAATCCAATTTGGGTTGGATTAGAACTTGGCTCAAAAAGTCTTTTAGGTCACTTTGGATCAAGTGGACTTAAATGGGTCAATTGGCTTGATCATGGCTTGATTCAAGTTTAGTTGTATTGATAAATGGGTTTGAGATGGAAATATAAATCCAATTGCAAATGGTTTGAAGCCATATGAATTTTGGTTCAAATGATAATTTCTAGTCAAAAGGGCTAACTTGGGTTTAACTTGGGTTAGCTTGATTTTGGCATGGTGATTGTAGTTCATATTTATATTTGGGTAAGTGATTGAAGGAATGATTGACTCATGAAGAAACCCATGGATTTTGAGTTGGTTTGGATGGGATTTGGCCAAGTTCAAGGAATTGGACAAAAAGGCTTGAATTGGATTTTGGTTTAATTTTGGATTTGGTTTTGGCCATTTAGATTTATATTCCATTTATATTTGGAAATATAAATGTAGATATAAATGAGTTATGAGAAAATCGCTTGAGTTTTGAGTGATTTGGAAGCAAATTTGACCAAGCTCATGGATGTAAGTCAAAAGGGCTTAGAAGGAAATTTGGTTAGATTTTGATCATGATTGAATCATTTGAGTTGGATTTCATTTATATTTGTGAATATAAATGAAGGAAAAATGATTTATAAAGAAATCAATTGAGTTTGGGATAATTTGATATTTGGCTAAGTTTATGAGAGTGGTTCATAAGACTTAGGAGGAAATTTGATCTTACATTTGATTTGATTGATTTGTTTGGTTTGGAATTTGATTTATGATTTGATTTGAGATTGATATTTGAAAGTCAATTGAATTGGTTGATTCAAATTTGGTTAAGCTAAGTCCATAAGATGAAATCAAAGCTTAGGAAGTCTTGCATTTGGATTTGATCATGGATTGATTCATTTGAAGTTGGATTTGAATTAATTTTGATAGTTTGATTGAAATATTAAATTGATATTTGAAATTAAATGAATTGGGATTGATTTGATTTGGTTAAGCTAAGTGCATAAGATGAAATCAAAGGGCTTAGGAAGGGTTTGATCAAGGGCTTCAATCATTTGGCTTAGAATTTGATTTATGATTTGGATTTGGAATTTGAATTTTGAAAATTGGTTTGAGAAGGAAAGCATGGATTGGGTTTAGGCCATAGGGTAGGCAAGTTTTCCTAAGTCCCTAAGGCATAACCTATTCATATGGATAACCCTTTTAAGTCTCTAGGCTATGGAGCTCTTAGTTTTTATAAGAGTCCTAGATCTATGATGAGGAAGTTGAGAACTCACTCCAAAAGTGAGGTCAAGAAAAGGACCCCAATAGATGTGTTAGACAAGGCACGCACATATTGTTGGAGATGATCAACAATGTTGAAGGATCATAAGTGCTACGAAAATGATCTACCCTAAACAGATGTAGACGAATCAAGATCTTGGTGCAATGCAACCCAACTTATGCCAAGGAAATAAGAGAGGAAGGAAGAATCCACTAAGGAATCAAGTATTTGAACCTTCCACTTGGGAAGCAGGTTTGTATTATCTATAAAGAATAAGAGTTTTAGTTGGTTTGATATGATTTGGGGAGAAAATATCCACTGGGGATGAGTGCATGAACCTTCCACTAAGGAAGCAGGTTTAGGTTATCCACTAGGGATAGGGATTTGATTTGGTTTGATTTTATGAGGGATCTGGAGAGGATATGATTTGCTCACGGAGAAATTTTTTGATTTAATTGATGGGCATCCACTGGGGATGAGAATTTGATTTGTTGGCTTATGATTTAAGGCTCCACTAGGGAGAGGATATGATTTAGTTTTGAGCATGCATTAGTTGGAGATATGAGCTTGGATTTGCTGAGGATAAGATAGATTTAATTTAGACTCCACTAGAGGGAGGATGATGGATTTGATGAAATGGACCCTGTCGGTGTGTGATGGATCTACTAAGAATGAGCTAATATCAACCTTGTCCTATCATAGATTTACAAATCCAAAGGGAAAGTCTACCAGCCACGAGGTAGGACTAACCAACCTAAGGGTTGCCTTTCGGTGTGCAATGGCCAAGTTAGGAAAAAAAATTGTAGACTTACATCTTTCTGAATAAGGAACCACTGGGGTGGTCTGCTGGTAGCACAATAAATCAAGCACGACCTAAGGCGACTATTTGAGGAAATGCCATTATGGACTCATATCGACTCAAGAATAGCCAAGATCAATTTAATATTAGATGAACCCTATCGATGTGTGATGGATCTATTAAGAAGGAGCTAATATCAACCTAGGCCTATCTTAGATTTACAAATCCAAAGGGATAGTCTACCGGCTATGATGTAGAGCTAACCAAACTAAGGGGTGCCATTCAGAGTGCAATGGATAAGTTAGGAAGAAAGCCTGTCGACTTACAATTATCTTAACAAGGGACCACTAGGATGATCAGTTCATAGCACAAAGGCTGCCCATCGGTGTGCAACGGTCATGCTAGAGAGAATGTGTGACGGACTTATATCTCCCTAAGTAAGGATGACCGCTGGGGTGACTTGTTGGTGGCACAACAAGTCAGACTTAATGACTCTTGAGAGAGTCTCAGGGGACTTATCTTAATTCAAAAATAGTCGGCAATTCCTATGGGGAATTTTACACACTAAAGATAGGATGCATGCTTGGGAAAAGGTACCGCTAAGGGTTTTCCTCCTACTCCACAAGAGAAAAAAATATATATTTTTTATATGTTTGCATGGACCCTGTTGGTGTGCGAGGGACCACACTGAGAAGGAGCTTATATCAGCCTAGTCTCATCTCAGACTTACTAGACCAAGGGAGAATCTGCATATCTGCAAGACAAATTCTCCAACCACAAGGGTAGCTACTAGGAAAGGGGGACTGTCTAATCCAAGAGTAATCGGGGTAGTGTCTAAATGGGGTCGCTAAGAATGTGATCCAAATAGAGTGCCCACAGGGGCGTGTTGCTAGAGGCTTTATCCGACCACAGAAAGCCTATAGGTATCGTGGCAACTTTGAGAGAGAATCTTGGCAGACTTACATTTTGCCACAGAGTGGTCTCCAAGTGGGTCACCATGATGGCGATAACCAACCAACTTAAGGTGTTAGTCAGTTTGTGATAATCAATCTGAGAAGAAGGCTTGTAGACTTACATCTTCATAGATGTAAATGATCATCGGGATAGTTTGACATTGGCGAGATCTGACCTAAGGTGACTACTAAGTGGAGAGTCCGTGTAAGGACTAGATCCAAACTTGAAGTAGTCAGGAGGAAAGGTGCAGCTAGGGGACTTATCCTAAACCTCAAATATACTCGACCCAATTAATGCATGATGGTTAGTTCAAGAAGAAAGTGTGTAAACTTATATCCTCTTAAACAAAGTCAATATAAGGTAGCTTACCAGCCACGCAGTAAGGCCTACCAAACTAACAAGGCACTCGTCGGTTTGCAATGGTCAAGTTAGGAAGAAAGCTTGTAGACTTACATCCTCTAGATAACTAATCACTGGGGTGACACACTAGCAAGGTAGCATGTCAGCCCGACCTAGAGCAGCTAATGAGTGAGTGCCATAGGGGCTTTATCCCAGATCAAAGTATCTCGAGACAAATTATATGTATTTGTTTGATATTTATGTGTGTGTTGTAGAAGAAGGAATAAGATGTCACTTGGGTTCTCTTACACCCAACCTAAACACATCAAAGAATGGATGAAATGGTGCCACAAAGGTAGTTGTGACTCCACTAAGAAAGGATGTCGCTTGGGTTCTCTTACACCTAACTTAGTTGTACTAGTCAAAATAGGATGCCTCTTGGGTTCTCTTACACCTATCCTACTAGCACTAGAGAATTATGTGTAGTTTATGTTCGTGTTGATGATGGATAGGATGCTGCTTGGGTTCTCTTACACCTATCCTAAACACGTCAAAGATTGGATGAAATGGTGCCACAAAGGGCAGTTGTGACTCCACAAAGAAAGGATGTCGCTTGGGTTCTCTTACACCTAACTTAGCTGTGCTAGTCAAAATTAGATGCCTCTTGGGTTCTCTTACACCTATCCTAACACCACTGGAGAATCGTGTGTAGTTTGTGTTTGTGTTGATGAAGGATAGGATGCCGCTTGGGTTCTCTTATACCTATTCTAAACACGTCATGGCAGATTCGTAAGCAAAGATATTCCTCAACAACTATGAAGGGATGGGATTTGAGATTAATGAAATTTTATTGATAATTGATTTGGAAACAAGATTTATGGATAGTATTTCTTTAAGTAGAGCCCATTGATTGGAAGCATAGGGCGCTCTCCCTTACAATTTATAAGCTGATAAGATCCTCCTTGGTAGGCCTTCTCTATGGTAAAAGGGTCTTCCAAAGTGGGTCCAAACTTGCCTCCTATCTTTCAATAGGCAACAATTGGTCTCTTAGAACTAAAATAAGCTCTCTTATACTTGAAAAGCTCTAGGACGGACCAATTTATTATGAGCTTGAATCATTTTGGCTTTGTACAACTCGAGATTTTAGCATGCCCAGAGGCATCTCCCCTTCAAACTTTCGAGCTCTTCTAACCCACAACTCGACATTCTGCTTCGTTGTGATCTTACTACCCACAGTAATCCTTAATGATGGGAGTTGGACTTCTAATGGTAGAACTGCTTCAGACCCATATACTAAGGAGAAAGGGTAGATTGAGTTGGAGTTCTGTATGTGGTGCGGTAAGCCCACAAGGCTTCAACTAACTGCTATGCCACTATCGCTTATTGTCATCAAGTGTCTTCTTTAATATTTGGATGAGAGTTTTGTTGAAGACTTCTGCTAAGCCATTTGCCCTCGGGTAGTAGATGGTAGAATATCTCCAATCTATGCCATGTCTCCGAGCAAAGCTATTGATTTTAGTGCTCTTGAATGAAGTACCATTGTCGAATATAATTCATCGAGGCACCCTGAACTTATATATGATATGGTTCCTAAAAAACTGGAGCACATGCTGAGCTGTGACCTCTCTAAATGGGATTGCCTCTTAGAAAAGTAGTCAATGGCAGCTAGAATGAACTGGTGACCCTTAGAAGAAGGAGGATCAATCGGACCTACTATTTCGGTACCCCAACACTCAAACTACCATGAGGCCAATGTTGGATGTAGAATGTTGGGTGGTTGAAGACTCCGTGCACCTAACATTGGCGGCATCTCCTAACTATGTCCATGTAGTATGTGATCATCGAAGGCCAGTAGTATCTAGTCTTTTGATCTTGGCTTTCATCTTCAGATCAGATTGATGCACTCCACATAAACCTAAATGCACCTCGGTCACGATCTTACGGGCTTCATGTTTGTCTAGACAACATAACTAGATATGATCAAAAGACCGCCGATACAAGGTGCCATCCATGAGCGTATGAAACGGGTCTTTTCTTCGCTTGATGTGCTAGTGACTTCTCTTGAGATAGTTTTCCTATATTTAGATAATCCATGTATGGTTTCCTCCAATCTGACTCATCATCTTTTTTGGCAACGAGAATCTCCCCTTCAAGAGAGAGTCTCTTGATGAGTTCAGCGTCAACAAGGGATAAGACTTATCTATTTTGGACCCTTATTAATATGGACTCATCTTCCAGACATGCCAACTCTTTGGCAAGCTTGGCTAATGCATCTACTTCTGTGTTCCCTCCTCTAGGAATATTGTAGATGGTAACCTCTGGGATTTGGGCCAACAACTCCATAGTATACTTGTAGTAATGATGGAGTTCAAGCTTTAGAACTTTGTAAGACCCATCAATTTGGTTGATGACTAACTAAGAATCCCTGATGATGTTGATACTCTGGATGCATAGTGTAATGGCTAACTCCAGACCGGCAATTAGAGCCTCATATTCAGCTTCATTATTGGTGCATGGATTAGACAGATGATATGATAATCTAATCACATCACAGTTCAGAGTTAAGAGAACTATTCCTACCCCTACCTTTCCTGGAAGATTAGATCGTAGTTCTTCTCCCTTTTGAAAGGAAGACGCACCATCAAAATACATCTCCCAGCGGTGAATGCAACTGTCCCCTAAGTTCATGATTTATTTATCCGGGAGGTCATCACTAAGTGGGAATCAACAAGAAGTGGGTGTCTTTGCTAAGAAAATGGCGGTGCTTGTCCTTTCACGCATCGGAGGGAATGAATGTGATGTCAAATTATAATTAAATCATGGACCAACATGCCAACCATCTGAATATCATCGATCATATCATGAGATATTGTAGTGGATTGATCCTGAAGATCAAATTCACCTTATGAGAAAGCATGTAGTGTCGTAGCTTTTTGGATGCAAAGATTAAAGCTAGGTAGTGCTTCTCAATAGGTGGGTAACTTTCCTTAATGGGGATTAGACGATGACTAAGATAATAGAGAGAGTTTTCTTTCCCTTCATCATTGGTTTGAACCATTAATGCACCAAGGGAGTCATCTAATGTGGCGTATATAGTACAAGCAGCTTGCCTGGGATAGGGGCTGCTATAACTGGCAGCATCATCAAGTAGTGCTTGATGTCATTGAAGGCATGTTAGCAGAAATGAAGCATGTTAGATACACCAACTGCCCTTGGAATGATCTGAGTTGAGTTAGACTCTTAGGGGGTGGCATTTCTAATATTTCCTTGATCTTCTCTGGATCAATTTCTATTCCACGGTGTCAGACAACAAACCCAAGGAATTTCCCTGAAGCTACTCCAAATGCACACTTCAGGGGATTCATTTTAAGGTTAAATTATCTAAGCGTTCAAAACTACTATCAAGTCAAAGAGATGGTCTTCTTTTTCTTTACTTTTACTACAAGATCATCAATGTAACATTCAACT
>CM038215.1:168125984-168263668 GCA_021442155.1 Cymbidium sinense
ATGATGCTTTGACATTCGCCGACTCGCGGAGCCAAGTGCATTTTTGGAGTTTCCACGGGAAATTCTAGGCTTCATGGTCACTTTCGGCGGGATAGAGGCCACCAGAAGATAAAAGCACTCAAGGACATGTCACCTCAAGAGCGATCAAGGAAGTCCGCGTTTGGTGGAAGGATTGCGGCTTTATCCGCGATTCTTGGCATTTCGGAGATAAGTATCTACCATTCTTCAAAATCTTAAGGGGTGCAGGAGATTCCGGTGGGAGATGAATGTCGGTACTTTTGAGCAACTTATTTAGCTTCCCCTCTATTATCAAAGCCTATCAAGGAGAAGCTGTACATCTATCTTCTTTGTTTCTTCTCATGCGTAAGCTCGTCTGTGAGGAGAATTCATTACACCCATTTATTATGTCGACAAAATTCTTTACGATCTGAAGGGCGCTATCACTAGCGAGATAAGGCGGCGTTGGCCTAGTGCATTACGCGAAAATTGTGTACTTTCACACCATCAGCGTCTCACTCATCTTCCATTAAGAACTACGCAAAAGCGATGTATCGGAAGGTTGATGAAGTGGTGGTCGAGCTTGGAGAGTTTGACATCCATTTTCTTCCGTCGATATAAAGTCCCTTTCGGGACCGTTGTAGAATGTACCATCCATCACCACGAGAGATCATTCATCACTCCATGACAAATCAATGGACATTATATGTTGATGGAGCTTGATTCCGGTGGGGCGAGAATTTTGCTTATCTCCCAGTAAAATAACTTTAGAGTGCGACTTGACTAAAGTTCCGACCACCAATGTCGGCGAGTCTGAGGCCCGTAGCGGGACTAAGGCTTCATATTGTGAGGTCGAACTTAGCCATCTACGGACTCACGACTTGTGGCCTCCTGAGTTGAAGGAGACTTGATACCGTCATCGCGACTTGCTCGATGTCTTTTGGCAAAGTCACTTCTTGCGAGAATCAGACCCATCGGATAACTCATATTCTAAGGGAGGCGAGCAGCGGCGGATGCCTCTCTCAAGTTAGCCACAGCGGCGGAGATCTTTTCAAGAGAAAATACATAGAGGACATCCACTTTCCCGGTATTGAGCCCTTGGGTGATACAATCTCTGGAGGACCCAAAAGAATCTTCATGGATTGACCCGATCATGTCCTTTCTTCAAAGCGGGGCCTTGCATACCCCACCGATCTTTATCCGTCTCAGGCGTGAAGAACTTCACCATAATGTGGCGAACTCTGGTCCTTCTTGGGGCCTATTTAAAGTGTCTTCCGAGGCTAACTATGCAATGCGAGAGGTTCATTCGAATTTGTGGTGAACATTTGGGAGGAAAAGCCCTAACCTCAAAATCATGAGGCAAGGTTTTCTTGGCCTACAATGAAGGGCGCATTGGAGTTTGTAAGAAGTGTAACAAGTGTGATTACATTCCAATCTCACTCATACACCATCAGAACTCACCACAATCGAGCCGTGGCCCTTTTGCTCAATGGGGATCGATATAATGGGACCCTTTCCCATTGCCAGCGGGCAGCGAAAATTCATAATCTTGGCCGTTGATTACTTCACGAAGTGGGTGGAAGGCGAACGGCCAAAATCGAAACAAATGCCAAGCAATTTGTGCGGAAAAATATTATTTGTCGTTTGGCATTCCGAAAAAAATCATCCGATAATGGGGCCGGTTCACGGGAAAGACATTCACATCTTTACGCGGTACATATCGGTTAATCCACACGTTGTATCCCATCCACAGGGCAAATGGGCGGAGAAGTCACCAATAGGACAATACTAAAAGGGCTAAAGACGGCGAACCCAGCAGGGGATGGGTAGAAGAACTATCAATGTTCTTTGGGCTTACGCCATCAAGGACCCCTGGAGAAAGCGTACAATCTGTTTGGGCGACTATTCCGGTCGACATGGGTAGAACCCATAACTTTAATGCCGGCGACGGCGATAAGCCGATTCCATCGGATCTCTGAGACCCGCGACATGTAATACTCAGAATGGCTTCCTCGACAAGGATTGCTCGGTTTCAGCAGAAGGGTAAAAGCCGACCAATATCTGTTGGGGACCTCGTCCTCGAAGTCTCGACTTCGGCCGGAAAAGGCCCAGAACAAACTCTCACCGGTTGGGAAGGCAGGTATGTGGTGGTGTCTAAAATCAAGCGGCGTTCAAGCTTAAGGATAGTATGGGGAAGACTCTCCACGTGCACGGAATGCTACAAACCTCAGTACTACCGATGTATCGACTTTTTTATTCTAGTGAATCGGAAAATATTATCATCGTGTATGTTTGTATTGCAATTGTTATCGAATTAAACATTTATCGATACTCTGTTTGTCATACTTATTGTCCAACCTTGGCATCAAGTTGTTTGGATTTATGTTTATCTATGTTAAAGTTCTCATACTTATTGTGACTTTTCTTGCTTATGCTTGCATTTTAAAACACGACTCAAGAGATCATACTATTGTTGTATCTCATTCGAGTAGATCGATCCCAGAATTGATCTTCTATAGTTAACATCGCCCCGATAAACAACCTCGATAAGTCGGCAATCCTCTATGGATCGCTTCACAACTTTCTCCATAACAAAGTTAACATCATCGTAAACGCCCGATACACAACCCAGATAGTCAAAAATCGCCGATTCAATTCGAGATCTTCCTATATAGTTAACATCGCCGAGTAACGCCTGATAAACAACCTTGGCAATCCTCTATATCGCTACAACTTTCTCCATAACAAAGTTAACATCATCGAAAACGCCCGATACACAACCTAGATAGATCGAGAGGTCCTGGACTTCACCACCTCATAAGTTAACGCCATCTGTAACACCGACAAACAACCCTGATAGTCAAAAATCCTCGCCGATTCAATTCGAGATCTTCCTATACAGTTAACATCGCCGAGTAACGCCCGATAAACAACCTTGATAAGTTGGCAATCCTCTATAGACCGCCTACAACTTTCCATAACAAAGTTAACATCATCGAAAGTAAACGCCCGATACACAACCTAGATAGATCGAGAGGTTCTGAGAGAACCTCTATAAATATATTCCGCAAGTTTGTCATCAAGTAACGCCGTAATGATCTTAGAATCGAATTACCCTAAAGGGATTCCCCGATGATCTCTTCTACTTTATCATCGAAAGTACGCCGACACACAACTCCGAAATATTCACAAACAATTTTGTGGATTATTAATACTAACATACAAGTACAATCAACCGTAAATAATATACAACACTAAAACCGCAACATAAAGGAACTACACTACAGCCTTGATGGTCTCATGATGAAGAACTATCGAGTCATCCTCGTTGCCGCTAAGGGTCTGGGAAGCAAAGGAGAAAGGACCTCAACACTGCCTCCTACCATGATACGCCAAGCGTGTCCCCTTCAAGAAACCTGATGAAGCCTTCATCAACACACCGCCGCCCAAAGCCTTCACCTCTACATCATACACGCGGTCTCGCCTCAACGGATCCTCAGATGATACTTGAAGGTCGCCGAAGTTCTTGAAGTCCTCCACGTGGATCCGCTCCCGCTTCTACCCGAGATAAGTGCCTCTTTCCGAAAGGCGAAGGCCAGAACTCGTGCTTCTTTGCCTCAAGACCAAACCTTCTAAAAGATCTTCGATCCTCATGAGCAACCAACCGTTTCTAGCCTCCACTAATTCATCCCAGTCCGCTTCAACTTCCCCGACAAAAGAAAGAGAAGTCGCTGAGTCGCCAACTCGGCCCCGCACTCATCAAGTTGATTCTCCAAACACATCTCTTTACTTTCTCCACATACCGCTTTATATATTATGGAGAAACTTGACCTTCACTAACTCAATTCCAATCATTCAAAGACAATGTTCATTTTGAAGTCAAGTTTCTTCTTCAAGATTCAAATAAGAAAAATTACGTTAAACACCGTGAAATGGGAAATAAAAGATGATGAACGCAAGAAGGATTGTTACCGCCAAAGATGTCGACTGCAGTAGAATGATTCAACACGCCCTCGTGAATGAAGATCCTGTGGACGACTACTCAAGGCGTCTCTTTTCGTATCCGATATCACCATCACCTCTTCGCCTTTTCCTCTTCTCTATTGGAGACGGTCCTTCACTGGAAGAAGCCGAGGACGCTGGGAGATCGGCTGAAACCTCTTTGTTGGGCTTTCAACGTGCATAAGACCGGATGAATAGAAAGCCCGCCAACAAAGATTCCTCCCGACAAATCCGATATATATCAATCTCAAATCAAGATCTTCAATATTCGAATTTCAGTCGCAGATATCTTCATCACCAACTCAGGGAATGGGTAAATCTCGCCTTTCCCCATTTCTCAAGACCCCATTCTTCACAAAAAAGAATCGCTTGCCCTGGAGAATCCTTCGTCCGAGGTCAAGCACTGCAGTGATACACCATGTGCATCGCAGTAAACTTGCACATCCGCAGGTAATCATAGTCGCGTCAAAAGACTATAAGTCCCATCACGATCGCCATTGCCCCAAAACCGGAAATGCAAACCTCGATGTCGACAAAATGGCGATCATCTCTGGGATGGGGAAACCGCAATCCCGCCAAACTCATCTCGTAAGTGGTGAAATACCCCTACGGAGATTGGGCTCTATCGACTTCTTCTGACACTTAAGAACCAAATCATTCTGAAAATAATATTTTTCCCAAGCACGATCATCAATGTGTCTCCGTGATCAACGACTCCCACAATCTTCGCCCTCCCATTTTTAGAAGGTTCTCGCCGCACGCCTCCTACACAAGGGTCTGACGTCTCTTTCAAAAGATTCTCACCCATCTACAAACACCCAAGAACTCGTACGATCGAGATAAAAATTATTCCAAGAAGAGTGCCCAAACTCCCACCTGGGGAGGGCTATGCACTAGCTGGGGAGATGAGTGAGGTCGATCCAAGAAGAGTGCCCAAACTCGGGGAGGGCTATGCACTGCTTGGTGGAGATGAGGAGAAGAGGTTGATCCAAGAAGAGTGCCCAAACTCCCACCGTGGGAGGGCTATGCACCTAGCTCTGGGAGGAGAGGTCGATCCAAGAAGAGTGCCCAAACTCCCACCGTGGGAGGCTATGCACCGCTGGAGATGAGGAGAAGAGGTGATCCAAGAAGAGTGCCCAAACTCCCACCTGTGGGAGGCTATGCACTCTAGCTCTGGGGAGATGGATCCAAAAAGAGTGCCCAAACTCCCACCGTGGGAGGGCTATGCACTCTAAGAGGAGAAGAGGAGATGAGAAAGGTGTGCCTTCTCCCTTAGCCCTGGGGTTTTATAGACCCCTCTAGGGCAAAAGAGTAAAACCGCCTAAATCAACCGCCCGCAAGGCCGGCCTCACCATACCTGCTCATGCTGCTACGTTCAAGGGTCGAACCACGATCCACCTGTCGCACTGCCAGTGTCGAACCGTCACGGGGTCGCGAATCAGTCTGCGAATCACTGACCACGGGCCGCGAATCACACCGCCGAATCAGGTTCGTCGAACTGACCATGGAATCACCGCTCCGGTCGAACCGCTTCCCCGCGCTTGACCGCTTCTCATAGCTCTCACAAGGCAGACTCATGCGCACCGGCTGACTCCCCGCTTATTCATGCGCTAGGGGCCAAGGTTCACACGCTTCATGCTGGCGCAGTTCTTACATGTACTGGGCGCTCAAGCCTCGACCCTGATGGATCCAGAATCGAAATTCGCACTGCATACCTACACGATTTATGCCCCGCAACAACTTCCCGAAGTTATAATCTTATACTCCTATGAATATTGTTCTTCAAAATGCGTTGATGGACTCTCAAATTTCATTGAAGAATTTGCTATTTTCAAGATTTGACATATATTTTGATGACGAGATAATGTCACCCAAAAATAAAAATCGATACATCCTCGTAAAATTAATCTGATCAAGCATTTAATCTCGTAAATACTGATCTAATCACCGATCAGTTTACAAATAACCGACCGCCTCGATGAGACTAACATAGAACATCAAGCATACCGATCCGAAGCTCGAATCGACTGCATCAAGCTATCGGCATGAAAATGGATCCCGATTCGCCAAATGGTCACCAAACCGACATATTTATACGATCGAAGGCTCGTCAAGACGAATCCAACGAATCCAAGATCACACCCGGCATCATTAAGGCACCATCATCAAAATACACCGTCGATCAGGGGATCGACCGCCGTCCGATGGGAGTGGTTGGAGTTTTCCACGAATTTACAAGGCCCGCCACTCCCAAAAAATCTATAAATGAGCCTCATTCTCACCTGAGGGGACCGGAATCTGAAGAGAGCTCGAGAACCACCATGACCTCGACGACGCATCTATCACTACCGCCGCCACCACCAAGTAGTCAAGATCGAGCTCGCCTCAGAGATCGCCTCAGGACTAGAAAAGACCGCACGCTTTTTTCTCTCAAGATCAAGAGGTTGCTCGTAAGATCCGCTCGCCGCTTTGGGAAACTTCTCCTTGGGTTGAGTTGACCGATATTGTATTTTTCTACACTCAAATATTATTTCCTCAAAACACCTTCTTCTCCCAACTAACGGTAAGCAATGACCAGATCTTTGAACACATAAAGTTCTACGACGGGTGCCCCTGGTTTTCCCTTAACGTTTTCCACGATAACCCCTGTTCATTCACCCCGCCAGGTGTTGATAATTTTGGCCACGAATAAGATCTCGATCTACCTAATAAAATTCTCTAAGACGCAACAATAAATTTTTGAAATAAATTTATTCATGAATTTTCTCTTTTCTTATAACCTTAGATTGTGGTTGATTTGAAAGAAAAATGATTTTATGTGAACAGTTGATTATTAATTTTATATTTCAAATATGAAATAATTTAAATTTAATGATTACTAATTTTGATTAAAAAATCACATATAATTTAACATCTCTTATTCAATTTCTTCTATATATATATATATATATATATATATATATATATATAACAGGAGGCGCACAGACTTCTCTGCAACAACTAAGCGGATTATCGATGCATGATGAAAAGGGAAGATCGATCATTAACGTGGTCCAACGGCAAAGTTTAAAGAACATATCTAATTTGTGTTCGAGGCAGAATGCCCACTTTTACAGAAAAATTAATGTACTTTTTTTTTTTTTTTTTTGGAAAATTGAGGGCTTAGCTCAATATTTCATTCTAAAAGTAAATTTACAGAAAGTCTAAGGGGAAAAAAAAAATGAGACTAAAACACCAAGAAAAAAGAAACATTCTTGAGCTAGAATGGGTGGATAGCATAGGGCTGGATAATTTTAAACAAAAAAATAGCACCAAAATACCAGGACAAGATAGCTATCTAGCCAAAAATTGCTTCCAACGGTTGACATGCTGCCGTCCAACGTCTCAGGGTCGGGGTTTCGGAATATAAGACGAATTTTCATAGATTCCACAGTAATCCATCTGCAAGAGAGAGAGAAACAGATATCAGAGGAAAAAAAATAGAACATAATACTCCAAGGAGATGATAAACTAGAAGTCCAATTAAGGATGAGATATCTCACCCCGAGGGTTGAATAGTCACCAAGAAGGAGCAAATAATAGCGGAAGCAACATCGACAATAACCATGAAAATTAGATAGAGTTGTAAGTAACAATGTCCTCATCATTGCCCAATTGAACTGATTTGAATCAGAAATGTAATGTAAAAACTAAAAAATTCTATACGATTGAAAACCAAGGAAAAATCGAGCCATATCAACTTGTTCACGTTATATAAGAAAATCCAAAGATCCATTTTGGTCCATATCAACAATCAAACCAAAAATCGGAGGTAGGCTAGTGCTCCCCCAAATTCCAACAGCCATAGATCATTTCAGCATAAGTCAAAAAACCATAGAGGAATCATATGAAATAAATAGAGACCAATAAAAAAACTTGCTATGTGATATAATTTAGGGACATCCATATGGATTGATTATAGCTAATCCACTAAAGGTGTCAAGAACCGCCTAGGCCATTTTTCTTTAATAGTCCAAATTAATTTAAGTGCCACTGATTTTGATGTTTGAGGATATAGCTTCAATGGAATTTCTTGTATTAGAGAAGCATCGCTTATTCCTCTCAACCCAAATGGAATAAATCACACACAATAAGTAAGTAGAGCCTTTAAGTGTGAGTGAGTTATAAGAGATGAGTCCGTAAGAACTGTATTGAGGGTAGTGATAGAGAAAAAACTCCCATTAGGCAAAAGAGCTCGATAATTTTAAATGAGTAAGGACATCCAAAAATAGGTGAGAGTGGGATTCATTCTCGAGTGACAGAGGACAAGCAAGGTAACTCCAATGCCTCTTTGCTTAGATATCCAAGTTTTAAGACCCCGCTTGGCCATCCAATAAAAAAACTATAATTTAAAGCAAATCCTTAAACCATATTTCCTTGTAACCTTCCTCCATCGGGACATGTTCAAATAGATATTTAAAATACTTTTAGAGCTCATTAACTTTGTTATCATTCCATAGAATAGTATCGGCCCATTGTGTATAGGAGTATTTTTGATGGAAAGAGAGTAAGAAGGAAAACGGTTGGAGAAGGCAGAAGGGATTAACCATTCACCATTCCTAATAAGGACACTGAGAGTGGAGTTTACAAGCTTATCAAGCAGATCAAAATAGTCGGCTCCACATATTTCTAGAATTGATGAACCATCACACCATGGATCAAAAAAAGGGAGAAAAAACTATCATCTCCACGTAATAATAATCTCTTTTGACTTTGGAGGCATAAAGTCAAGCTCTCTCCAAAGTGCAGATTTTTGGGTGTTGTTTGCCATATAATATCATACTTATTTCTAGTAAGTAGCAAAGCTAGAGGAATTGTTTAGCACTTTCCATAGAATCTTTGTTTGCATATGAAATTAAGAGAGCTAGGAGGTCAATCCAATGCCTCCTTTATCCCTGCAAGGTTATCCGTACCATGAGATAGGTGTAATTTTCTAATTACTTCCATGATAAAAGAAGTTTGCAAAGTGATAGCTTTAATTTTTTGAATGATACATTTTGGGAGGGATTGAGCTCCAAACCAATAAGTTAGGAGGCCATTAATTGAGGATCTAATGAGCTGAAGTCGTCCACCATATGATAGCCATTTAGATTTCCAACAAGCTAACCATATCATTAGTCTATCAAGAAGGACTGTACAATGAGTGATTTTTAGTTGCCCAGTAATCAAAGGGAGCCCAAAATATTTGAAGGGGAAGGTTCCAAGTTTAATATTCAGCAAGGAACATAAATGTATGGAGGATTCAGAACATTTTGAGAAGCATATCTGAGATTTTGTCTTTGACCTCCAACCCAAGAAGGTCCAAAGCATGCTCAAGGCCTATTTAATGATGTGGTTGTTGAGGATTCACTTCACCCACAAGAATATCATCATAAAATAAGAAAAGATTGAAATATTACCATTGGTAATTGGTCAATGATTGATCATCCACCATCTTATCTAATGCAAGAGAAGATATCCATAATGATGGTGAAAAGGAAGGGGGAGAGTGGGCAACCTTGCCTCAGACCATTTGATGATTGAAAATATCCTTCGATTTGGCCATTAAGAACAATTGAGAAGGGAATGTCAGAAATGCAAGCTTCCACCCACTCCACAAAAGTTTTGGGGAAACCTTTTTGAAGAAGCCTGAGAATAATCGTATGATGCATCAAAGTTGAATGCTCTTTGAAGATCAATCTTAGAGAAGAGACGAGGATCGCTTTATTAGTAAATTCCGACTAATTTTCTTGGGCCAATTGAGATATTATCTGCTATGTCTCTATTCTTAATGAATGCCGATTGAGGATGAATAATATGTGAGAGAACTCCTTTAACTCTATTAGTAACCTTAACAATAACTTTGAAGAAGGTGTTGCAAAGGGAGATAAGTCTATAATCACCACCGTTAGCATGTTTTATTTTTGGGATCAGAGTAATAATTGTATGTTTAAATACCTCAGGAAGCTTTTTGGTGGCAAAGAAGTGTTTAACCGCTAGCATAAATTATTTACCAACAATATCCCAACAAGATAAGAAGAATTTAGAAGTAAAGCCATTTGATCCCGATGTTTTATCCTCGTTGATATTTTTAAGGGCATGCAATAACTCAGTATCCAAAATTGGAGAATCTAACTTTTCAATGTGAGAAGGGGTGAGAACTATGCCAGTTGGGATATTGGATAAAGATGTCCCGAAGTTTCCTGATTTGTTAAAAAGTATAGAGTAGTATTGACAAAATTCACCATCTCGTGGGTTAGAGATAATTCCCCTTTCAACTGAGCTCTCTAATCATGTTAGCCTCCTCCTTTCTTTAATAGAGCAAAAGAAAGTGTAAATCGCCAGTGAGCCATGTAGTTTTTGCTCTGCTTAGCCCAAAGGCTTTCTTTTTTTAATAATGTCCACATAACGCATTGATATCCTCCAAGTTTTGGTGAAGGGTAATATTGGTAGGTCTTGTCTAGAAGTTTTAAGTGGGTTTCCGGTCTTCTTTCAATGCTTTGATATGTCTCAAGAGATGTAGAGTCAAACTTATGAGATTTGAGTTGTTCTTTAACTAGCTTGAGTTTCTTGAAAAGTACTAGATAGGATCCCCAAGAATAAAAAAATCTTCCAAGCTTTGGCGACTTGAGTCATAAAGCTAGGGTAAAGGACCCAATAATTGAAGATGAACTGTGACTCCTTGGATGTATACTTGAGTAGATTATTAAGGGTGAGTGATTTGAGGAGAGGCGGATGGCTTTGTATGAGGAGGAGAGAAAACCTCCACCCAATATGAGTTGCACATTGCTTTGTCGATTCTTGTTTTAATTGGGGTATCCACTTTAAGATTGGACCGTGTGTAGAAAAGTCAACTTGGAAGGTCAAAATCCCCATATCATTGATGCAACCTTTAAAGTCTGTAAGTCGATTGGGGAATAGGTTTCCAGCTTTCTCATTAGAGTATAAAACACAATTAAAATCTCCAATTACCAACCAAGGATCTGTCATATTTGCAGATAAATGACAAAGGGAAGACCACAACTCCCGTCTATTCCTGGCATCATTGTGAGCTTATACCCAAGTCACATTGAAACTAGGGTAGGAGTAGGAGGATACCTTGTCGTGAATAAAAAGCATAAGGTAGTATAAAGGAAATGAAATTAGAATTCCATTTGATCCATATCCTACCTCCCAAACAGATGTCAAAATTGTTGCGTTTCATAGGAAAGAGGTTCAGCTTTCTGATAACAGGTTGTCAAAAACATCAACTAATCTTAGTTTCAAGGAGACATCATATCAAGATTTTTTTATGATTCGCACACCACGGATCGCCTTCCAGAAGTAGGCCCCTCACATTCCAGCTACCAAGCTTTGGGAGGGACATAGAGGGAATTAATGGTGTTTCCTTTCTTCTTAGTTTTTTGGACCAAGAAGGCAAGTGAATTTGGGATTTGGTGGTCTCTTTGTCTTGAGTAGTCTTATAGGGGTTTTAGGATAGTGGTCTTGAGATCTTGATAAAGGGATTTAGATGGAGAGGAAGCAGAGACGGGGTAAGGGCAGAGTGGTTGGATTGAGTTCTTCAATTGCAATAGGTCGAAGTTATCCTCTCGTGGGGAAGAATGTGATTGGGCCTGATGGTTCAAGTCATTTAAGGAAGTGGTAATCAGGAGGTGGTTCATTTGTATTGTCCATTTGGGTCTCTCCTACCATCAGAGTGGAGGGTTGGTGGAGGGTTAAAGGGTTGTATGATATGAGGGTCACCCGGGTTTTGGTTCAACACAATTGAGGTTTCTCGCCTCCTCCATCAAGGGCCAGTAGGAGGATTGATAGGGCGAGTCGACGAGAAAATGGCACAATGGGAGCAAACATAGGTTTCCAATCATAAAGGATCGGTTGATCAATTTTTATCCCATTTAAATTTAAGAGAATAATCGTGGGAGATGATGGAAGTACCAATGCACTCAGAAAGTAAGTAGAGCTTTGGTAGTGGAGATTGTCCATAAATAGAAACCCCAATTTCCGCCACCTTTGAGAACCCCTTTGTTCCAACAACATAAAGGAAGATTTGGGAATTTAATCCAAATGGGGATATCGTTGAAGTTTTCTTTTATCACTAAGTCCCAACCACTCAAAGATAAACGTCAATCGCTTAAAAACATGGGTCATTGTTCCAAACCGATCATAGTCTTCCTTGCATGTAAATCGAATAAGAAAAATCACCCTCCAAAGTTAGAGTTCCAATTGGCCTTTAAATACCCACTTCCGCTTGATCACGCAAAATGAGCCATAAAAGGACGTTTCCCTATCGGTGATCAACAAGAGACAGCCCCATTCCTTCCTGCCAATTCCTCTTCCTAAAACACACTTCATCGTGAGGAGGGTTTATAGGATAGAGAGAGGGATTGTTGTTTTCATTATGGGCATTTAGCACCTTCCAGTGATTGTGCGGTGTAGCGAGAGGAAGACTTGCTCAGGACGACCATCATCGATTTGATGATAAATGAAGAAAAGAATAAGTAGATGCAAAATCCATTTCAGGGAGAGATGAGAAGCGTAAGAGAGAAACCCCAGAGAGAGAATACCCTAGGGATGGAAGTCAATGCACCGTATAGGAGAGCCATATTGCCGTCGGGGGAAGGGGAGCACGAACCCTAGAGGAGAGCATCGGGATTTTTTTTTAAAAATAAGATAATTCAGTTGGATAAATTAATGTACTTGAATGCTAGGAATTTCTGTGAAAAGAATTTAAAAAATTAAATCCATAATTACGTATTTTGAATTAGGTCATAAACTATTAGAAATTCATTTTATTTTTTAAGCTCCAAATTTAAATAAAGCATAATTGATTTAGATTTAAAGTCCATTTGAAATAACAATGATTATTTAAAAATAATAATTATAAAATTATCATGAGAAAAATTAATTATTAAAATATAATTATGAATGTTACAATTTTTTATTAAATTCTTTAAAATAAACATAATTATTTTAAAATTTATAATGATTAAAATTTGATCCGCCAATCTCACCAATTTTGTTCTATAAAGTGCTTTGTTTGTGAAGGAGTCGATATAGAATATTATATTCATTATGGAGATATAGATCAATTTAGGGAAAATATGTGGAATAAAAGAAAATATTTTATTTAAATATTTGAATCAATTTAATGATAAATTTAAATATATAATATATATGCAAGATTTAAATTTTAGACTTTTGATTGAAAATAAAGCTCTTAATCACTGATTAAGATGCCTTCTACCTAAATAAGAATTCAATCTATTCACTTTGATAGAAAGTTACTAAGAAAGATTAGGTGAATAATAGTTTTAGTATTATTATATGAATCTATTATTATGTAATAGATATTAAATATTGAAAAGGATAATTTTATTTTATTTATTATGCATGTAAATAAAAGATAACTTTAATAGATCAGTCTTCACTATTAAGTAGCAAGCAAATCAACTTTCTCCTTTAGTTTCATCTTCTCCCAAAGCTCATAAAACTTAAGATTATGATTGTTTTAAAGATATTTTAGACAATTTAATAGGATCTGTTAGAGCAAATGTAATTTTAAAAAACTACAGAAGTTGTGTGGTATATCAACTTTTAAAAAATTGATATATGTGTTATAAATATTTTTCTTTTTGAAAAATTCAAAAATCAACTTTTTTACAACACCACACTCTAAGAGCTCTAATTCTCAAAATAGTTTTTTTATCACAAAATTTTTTGAAAATAAGTCAAAAAAATTAAGAATAACGAAACCGCTTTCTTGAAAAAAAGAAAGCAGTCATAAAAGGTCTAAATGCATCTAAATATCAAACTCATATAAATATAATATATATATATATATATATATATATATATATATATATATATATATATATATATATATATATATATATATATATATATAAATTGAACTCAAAATCTTTTGATTTAAATATTAAAATTTTTTAACATAATATACATATAAGATTCGAACTTAAGATTTTGTATTTAAATATTAAGATATTTGATATTATGATGTTTGACCCTCGGCTCGTCTCCCTCAACGGCAAAAGAAAACCGACGCACGCTCTCGCATAACCGCTCCCGCCCTCGCACTCTCTTTCCTCGATTTCTAGCAACCGTGAAGGAAACTGAACCTGTTTTTACTCTTCTCCCCATATCCTCGTTCGCTCTCCTTCGGTCGAAACCCTTGACCAAAAAAAAAGGTGAGTGTAGAACTATGGCGACGTAACCTTGCTAACAAAGGAATCGACGGGATTTCGGCATTCGAAACCTTCGTCTTTCTCCTCTTCCGCTCCGCTACCCCTCGAGTATAAGAGAAAGGGGACGTCACGAAGGTGATTCTTGTCTTTCCTCTCACCTTCCTTCGCGAGCTTCAGTTTGTGTAAATTCCGTAAATCCACCTGCGAACGCGGATTTAAGGCAAAACGGAGTAGAAACAGGACTTAAAATTCAGTGGGATCTAAAGTTGTATTTTTGGCTGTTCGACAGGATTTAAGTTAAATCCGGCTTAAACCCTGCTCAAATCTGGCAACTAAACAGCCCCTCTTTTCTTCCTTACAAGCGATGGAAATCGAGAAAGAACACTGTCATCAGGCGGGTTTTCCTCTAGGTTTCTAGCATTTCCATCATTCCTTCCACTTTACCTATGCTTGTTGATTTCCACGTTATTCCTTACAAATATTAAAAAAAAATGAGTTTGGATGTGTAGAAATAAATGTACATTTTTGTAGTTTTTGGCCGCTTTCATCGTGACGCATGAGATTTAAAATCTGAGGATTTTAAAACATGTTATGCTCATCTGGACGGCGACTCAAAAATTGTTAGATGACACCCTAGAAATGTTGTTGAAAATTTTACTAAACTGGGAGGGGAGGAAGAATATTTTCATATATCGCTTTTATATGTGATTAAACTCGTTATGCTATCATGGCATAAAGGATTAAATTGGTTTTCAAAACACCAACCGCCACGTCATCGCATGATGGTAGCCAAAACAGCTTGATGTAAGGATGTAGATGATGCGATCTCGCCAAAATTCTGCCGGATTTTATATTGACAAAAACTCAAATAAATTAGTTTAAATTAAAATTCTAAGCTAATTTAAAATTTTAATTTGTTAAATTTTGAAGTAAATAAAATTATTAAAATTTGAATCCAACTAAACTCAAGGATTAGTCAACTGCTCTAAAATGAATAAACATCTCTTACTCAATATTTGAATTATCTTAGATTTCATATTGAGATGATCAAAATAAAATTTTAATCATTTTAAAATTGAAATATGCAATGTTTAGAAATATATTGATACGATCAAAGTAATTGAAATGAGTTGGATATTTTGATGATAAACATATGCTTAATACTTTAATACCTCATTGATGTGAAAGACGATCGATTGAATATTTAATCAGCACAAGAGATCCCTTTGGAATTAAGATATAGTTTTCAAATATAATTCACTCTAAATAAATTAAAGAAAATTAAAAGATTTATAAGGGATTCTAATGAAATTGAAGGATTGCTAATAAGCATAATTAAGGAATTTTTGAAAAATATTTGAAACATATTATTCATTTTATTAAATGCTCAAATTGGATCAAAGAGAAATTGAACATAGATAGTAATGAGTTTGAAGATTGTTAATAGATATAAATGAGAGTCTATTGAAATCCAAAGACTAAACAACTCGAATAAAAGAAAGTAATTAAATATTATTTCCAAGGATCTAATAGTTTTTAGGTTAATTTTAAGCCTTCAAACAATCTTAGAACTCTTAGTACAAGTAGACAAAAGACTACATTGAATTAAATTTCAGAATGAAGGAGCTTCCTTCAATTGAAAAAAATAGGAAATCCTTATTCTAATTATGATTTTCAAGATCAATGATTTCATTAATTATATGAAATTATCTAAGTTAAAAATACCCGCACGTGCTTAGAGATGAAAATTTAAAGTGCAAATTTTAATGTGTGAAAAGGCTGCACAGACTAAGTTGGAATTAAAGAAATATGAAGTTAATCTCATAATTTAGAAATAAAATTACCTAAATTAAAATATCAGATGAGCTACACTATGAATGCTTAAATTTAGTGTTTGAGATGGATTGCTTCTGCTTATTCTGGACCGTCGGTTAACGTAACCTAAAAAATCTAATTATTATAAGAATTTTAGCTTAAACATTTGAAGCTAATTTTGTCATATGACGTAGATCGATCTTCTATTATTAAACTAGAACAAGATCCAACTAATAAATTAAATGATCAGATAATACATTCACCCCGATGATGACTGTGTTGAATGGAATTTCAATTGGAGAGGATACTTCCATCAAAATATGATTCTAATTTCAAATCAAATTAACTCAAAATAAGTATCAATCTAATAATGCTTAATTGAAATTCAATATCTAAAAACTTAAAGTTAAAATCCAACCCACCTTCCGCAATTATTTATTAAATTTGACAAATTAAGAAAACTCTAGCTCACAAAGGAGACAATGTCTAATCAAAGTATTCTACTATGTTCTCTCTCAATCAATCTCACGCTAAGACGTGATGATCCACATCTTTAACGCATGGCTGAGTTCCACATACGATGCAAGCTACAACGAGTCCTCATCGATGGTTTAAATGAAACCATTATATTATGATCACGATCGCGTCTATATGCCCAATGGTTTTACCCTTTGAGTTGTGAATCATGTACACGATAGGCAAAAATCCTCAAGCTAGTAGACTTGAGCATGTCTCCTGAGACAAACACCACCCGCCAAAAAATTTCTTGAATGAAGTAACCCATGTGTTTCGATAAGGATCCTTCCCGGTCGACTACCTCCTCCTCACTAAATGGATCGCGATGTACCGGATGAAGGAACCATGAGATCTAGATCAACATCATCATTCCCCCAACCATCCACTTTAAGTTAATATAATGAAGTTCTAAACCCCAAATTTTAAACTCACATTTACTGTTTTACATTTTAAGCCTTATCAAAAGTTCTCTCCCAAGACAGAGAGGTAATTAACTAGCAGCTATTGGAAACCCGAACTAGATCTAAAGTCCTCGAAATGAGATAAGAATGAGAGTCTAAAAATCCAAAGACTAAACAGCCTCAATAAAAGAAAGTAATTAAATATTATTTCCGTGGGATCTGCTGCTTTTTAAACGTCCATACCCTCATACGCAACTCTTCGCATAAAGACAAAAGACAACACAATTAAATTCTCGCAGAATGAAGGGAGCTTCCTTCAATCGAAAAAAATAGAAATCCTTATTTATGATTTTCAAGATCAATGATTTCATTAATTATGAAATTATCTAAGTTAATAATAAGAGATGTGAAATTTTAATGTGAAAATACCTACACTAAGTTGGAATTAAAGAAATATGAAGTTAATCTCATAGAAATAAAATTACCTAAATTATTAAATATCATGAGCCGTCTTATCTCGAATGCTTAAATTTAGTGTTTGAGGACGTCATGGATTGCTTCTGCTTCTAGACCGGTCCTGATTTAACCTAAAAATTCAATTATTATAAGAATTTTAGCTTATTGAAATATTGGAGAAGCTAATTTTGTCATATGACAGTAGATCTGATCTTTTATTATTAAACTAATAGAGCCGACAAGATCTGAACTAATAAATTAAATGATCAGATAATACATTCACCCCGATGATGACTGTGTTGAATGGAGATTTCAATTGAGAGGATCTTTCAAAATGTGATTTTAATTTCAAATCAAATTAACTCAAAGCAAGTATCAATCTAATAATGCTTAATTGAAATTGATATCCAAAACTTAAAGCTAAATCCAACCCACCTTTCATGATTATTTGTTAAATGTGACAAATTAAGAAAACTCTAGCTCACAAAGGAGATAATGTCTAATCAAGTGTTCTATTATGTTCCTACATCAATCTCACGCTAAGGGCGTGATCCGCATCTTTGCGTGGCAGCGGTCTTCACGTATGATCGATTCTGACAGAGTCCTCGATCGTGGTTGCCTTAAATGAAATCATTATATTATGATCATGACGGTATGCTCCCATGGCTTTACCCTTTGAGTTATGAATCATGGAATTACCGATAGGGCAAAAAATCCTCTTAGGTAGACTTAAGCATGTCTCTTAGACAAACACCAAGTTCTACAAAATTTCTTGGATGGCGTAACCCATGTGTTCTTGTTAAGGATCTTCCGTCGGGTTGTGATTACCTCCTCGACTAAATAGGTAGGGATCGTGACGGAGATGAAGGAACCATGGGATCTAGATCGGACGCATCATCATTCCCCAACTATCCGCTTTAAGTTAATATAATGAAGTTCTAAACTCTAAATTTTAAACTTCACATACTGCTACTATACGCTATGCATTAAGCGACTTAACAACTAGCCTTAATTGAAAGTTCTCTCCCAACATTGAGAGAGGTAATTAACTATAGGTGCTTGCGCCTATTGGAAACCTATAACTAGATCTAAAGTCCTTGCAAAATGAGATAATAATGAGAGTCTATTGAAAATCCAAAGACTAAACAACTCTGAATAAAAGAAAGTAATTAAATATTATTTCCAAGGGATCTAATAGGCTTTTAGGTTAATTTTAAATGCCTTGATACCATAGAATCACTCTTAGTAGTAGACAAAAGGCGACAATTAAATTACGCGTAATGAAGGAGATTCCTTCAATCGAAAAAAAGGAAATCCTTATTCTAATTATGATTTTCAAGATCGATGATTTCATTAATTATGAAATTATCTAAGTTAAAAATACCCGCACGTGCTCAGAGATGAAAATTTAAAGTGCAAATTTTAATGTGTGAAAAGGCTGCACAGACTAAGTTGGAATTAAAGAAATATGAAGTTAATCTCATAATTTAGAAATAAAATTACCTAAATTATTAAATATCTGCATGAGCCCCGATACTATGCTGAATGCTTAAATTTAGTGTTTGAGGATGCTGCATGGATTACTTCTCGGTTTAGTCTTAGGACCGGGCTCGGGTTAATGAACCTAAAAATCCAATTATTATAAGAATTTTAGCTTATTGAAATATTTGAGAAGCTAATTTTGTCATATGACAGTAGATATGATCTTCTATTATTAAATTAATAGAGTCGATAAGATCTGAACTAATAAATTAAATGATCAGATAATACATTCACCCCGATGATGACTGTGTTGAATGGAGATTTCAATTGGAGGATACTTGTCAAAATGTGATTAATTTCAAATCAAATTAACTCAGTAAGTATCAATTTAATGATGCTTAATTGAAATTCAATATCTAAAACTTAAAACTAAAATCCAACCCACCTTTCCGATTATTTGTTAAATGTGATAAATTAAGAAAACTCTCAGCTCCGATCTGATAATCAAGTGTTACTACTATATTCCCTCGAATCAATCCACGCTAGTAAGGGCGTGGTCCATCTTTTAAGCTGCGTGGCTGATAGACTCGCGTATGATCTGATTCCCGTAGTCCTACGTCGGTAGTTCGCTAAAATAAACTGTTATATTATGATCATGACGTGGCCGTATGCTCCGATGACTTTATCCTTTTGAGTTGTGAATCATAAATGATAGAAAAACCCTGGCAGGTAGACTTAAGCATGTCTCCTTAGACAAACCACCAGATTCTACAAAATTTCTTGGATGGCGTAACGTGTTCTTGCGAGGATCTTCGGTCGGTTGTGTGTCTCCTCGACTAAATAGAATAGGGATCGTGACAGCCCGGGATGAAGGAACCATATGATCTAGATGGACGCGTCATCATTCCCCAACCATTTAAGTTAATATAATGAAGTTAAACTCCAAATTTTAAAACTTGCATCTTTTCTTCTTGTACATTAATCGACTTAAAGCCCTTTGAAAGTTCTCTCCCAACATTGAGAGATGTAATTAACTATAGGTGCTTGCGCCTATTGAAAACCTGGAACTAGATCTAAAGTCCTCGCAAAATGAGGGCGAAATTTCTGGATAGTGTCTTATCTACTATTCCATCCGTCTTCTGAAAATTACGCCAACACATTAAATCATATTCTCTTTAATGTGAGAGATCAGTGGCGAATTTTTGGAGCCCGCATATGAATTAAAATTTTAATATTATTTAATGAATAGAATATTATATGAATAAATATTAGTAAATATATAAATAGGATAATTTCATATATTATGCAAGTAAATAAAAAAAAAAAAAACCCCACCCTTAATAGATCACTCTTCACCATTAAGCAAACAGGCCAACATACCTTTCTGCTTTTAGCTTTATCGCTCCATCATCCCCTAAAGCCCGTAAACCCTAATCTTCACCCGGCAAGCATTTCGAATCTAATTCCATGGAAGCGTAAGTACATCGCCGCTAATTTTCACGATCACTCATCCTTTCACCCTAATTCTGGATTAACATCTCATCTCTTATGCTCATGCCTGCCATCTCTTCCCTCAGATCCGAAGATTCTGAGTTCAAGGACTACGTTATCCCACCGGCAAGGCGAATCACACTTCCACCAACAACGACGAGCGTCCACGTAACAGCTCTTGACGGCTTGGTGAACGTCAACTCGCTCTTCACCGTCGCCGTCTTCGTCGGTCTCTCCCTAACAAGCCCCGGACAGCGGAGCCTGGAGAACAACACGGCTTGCGATGCTGGCCCCGACGTCGTCCGCAATCTCCTCGTGTTCGAGGTGGTCTCCTTCAGCTTCTTCCTCTTCTCGAGTCTCATCGCTCAGGGCCTCAAGCTCGCCATCAATCTCCTCAACAGCAAGGATGTCGACGAGGCCTTTCGAGCCCATATAAACGCTCGTGTGCTTCGCCTCGGCATGCTCGGCTCGGCTATTGGGTCAGTGATGGGCAGTATCTTCCTCCTGCTTTCCATGGTTAATGTGATTCAGATCCGGCTCGGTATGCTTTCTTGTGGTAGCAGCGCTGCCGTTCGAGCTGTTGCAGCTCTTCTTATTCTCGTATGCACCGCTCTCGCCGTTTACATCTCCACCATCTTTTACGCTTTCACTCACTGATTAATGGCACTGATTCCTGCGCCATCATCTTGTACACTCACAAAAGAATCAAATGATGCGCTGAGCGTGTTTAATTTATTGCAAAAAGGGTCGTATATATCAATTTAGGAGCTGTTTCGTTCAGCTGCTGATCACTTGTTTGATGAAATGCCTGCCTCTGAACCGAACTGTAAGTTTTTCCTTTTTCTCCATTTCTACTGTAATGTCTCCTCTCTGTTCTGTAGCAATGCACTTTAGGAAGTGATATGACACTTAAAATACAACTAATCAAAGCATAAATCTTGATGTCAAAAGCAAGTTGATCCTCAGTTAAAACTAGTCGAGATCAAACACTTAAAATATTACGGGAAACTTTGAGATACCAGTTAAATCTTTAAATATCTCTTAAACATAGAGTGTTTATAGTCAAATAACGTCTTGGCTTTGGATCTAAAAGCAGATCTCATAATTCGACTTCATTTGAGCGTTCAAATGCTTAAAATCAAATGATCAAATGTTTTTGAGTGTCCAGATGGAGTGGAGTGGTTTGAATTTTGTATGTATTCTGAGATGCCTTCAATCTATATAATAGCCTCACTCTTCATATAAGAGAGTAAACAGAGAGAGGAGAGAAAATCCTAGCATGTCGTGTAATGACGGCGGTCACCACGTTGGTTGTTGTCAACTATGTGCGTCGCCGTCGGCCACGTGATTCTCGGCGTCGTCGATCTCCGTCGGTCATCACGACATTCATTAATCATCCGTCATTCTTTATTCATCATCTCTTTACCACGTGATTATATATTTGTTGTTGTCGATTTTCATTGTCTATTCTTATATCTGATCCGTAATCTTGTATTTTTACTCTAAATCATAGTGGATGATTTTCTTTAGGCATGATTTTTTTTTTTTTTGTTGGGGTTTTGTAAAATTTAAGTTTTATTATTAATATTTAAATTATTTATGTGTGTGTTAGACTCCATAACGAAACTAAGATGTAAATTTTTATTCTATCGTTATTGATTTTCTAACCCTCAACAGAAAGGTTGATGATCAGTTCGCCATGAGGCCGATAACTGAGCCTGAAGTCGGGAGAATACAGGAAACTTGTGGGCAAATGGTACGACTCTGACCATTCTGATATTCACAAATGCTTTAGAATTCACAAATGCTATTTTACTCGCAAGACAAACAAAGAATGTTACAAAGTTTGTTTCTTGATTTGTGTTTTTTAAACATAAATGTGATGATTGCTATTCTTTGCTGCTGGAAGTAACAGATGGAAGAAGATGATTAGCTTCGATTTATAGCTTGAAATTTAGATCTGATTGAGATTAACGGTGACATTAATCATCTTGCTCAAATTAAACTTGAATTGAATAAGGTGTGGATCAATCACCACTACCTAAAATGATTTAAATGTTTGAACTTTATGTATGTGTGTGTGTCTGTCTCTCTTGAGTTTGGATTGAACTAAGTTGCTTATATCTATTGATCTCCACATGTGTGTCAGTCGAGCCAAAGTCAATTAAATGAGACTTTAAAAGCGGCAGTCTATCGGGGTTCAAAATACACTGTATATCACCGAAAATGATTGAAATGACCTCCGATCGATGAGCGGAACTTTTGTCATTCGAGCGTCAAAATTGTGGATATGATATTGCAATCCCAATTGTCGATTAAGCGCTCAATATTACGACACATGTCGAAGTTGGGAAGGCGGTATTGAATGACTTCCGTTAAATGAAATTGATCGTAGTTACAAAATCATCTATCGAATAAGATCATCAGAGCTCAATTCGGATGGAAAATGTTGAGTGATTTGAATTCTTGCGTCAAATCGGTGAAATATGTAGGACATCACCGAAATCAACTCAAATAACCTCCGATTGATGAGCGGACTTTGTCATCACGTTCAGAAAGTTGAAATTGGTTAAAATATAAATATTGCGTGATAGCAATCGTTCAGTCTTCGAGTCGTTAAGCGTGTTTGCGTCATGCTCGTCGAAGCAGATGAGGATGACTGGATTCAAGTGATCGCGAGTTGCTAACGTCGAAATCATCAAGAAAGGTATTTCTCAATTCAGACAATCTGCGAAAATCGCGTCGAAGCGGTGATCGCATTTTGAGTTGAAATTATTTCATTTGGCTAAACAAAGCGGCCCATCCATGAAATGGATTGTCTTGTGCGTTGAGAACATCAATGCTTGAATCAATATATATATTGTAATATAATGATGCGTATAAAATTTATTTTTTAGATTAATTAATATTTGAAAAAAAAATAATAGTCTATTAATTCCCTGTTAGTTTTCAAAACCGCTTCCACTGTGTTCAATTTTTCGTAACCGATCCCTTACTCGCATGCAATCGCTCCCGCTCTTCGGTTCAAATGGTCAAACCGTTCCCTCTCATTCAAACCGAACGTCAAGACCTTCCGTCTTTCCGTCGGCTCTGGTTCGTTGGGTGGAGGAACCGCAAGGAGACGATTCCACTTTCTCCCTCTTGGTCCGATTTCCCTCAACCGCAAGCAAGAAATCGATGAAGCCCTCACCTTTCATCGACGTCACAATCCACGACTTCTTCCGCCTTTGGAGAAGGCATTGCCATCGCCGAGCCTAACTCTGCATCCTGTCAATCGGATCCTCCCGTCGCATATGGCTATAACTATAGCAGCGATATTACTGGGTTTTCAGAAGCATCCTCTTGCGGTTCGAGCTCTACATGCTTCGTCTCTTCCCCAACGGACGTTGAACTCCGCTCCCCAGAAGTCGATTCCATTCCTTGTAATGCAGTTGCGAAGGAGATGGATTCCATTAGATTACTGTAGATTGGAGAGGGGATTATTGGAGGTAGCTTTGCGGCTGTCGGAGCAGACCTTTTTTTTTTTGGGGCTTATTATTCACAACACATGTCTTGTGGGTGAGAATGTCGTTAATTAATCTGCGAGGGTACACACGTTCATTCACTTCTGACGATATTTCCACACTCTTCATCAACTATGAGGCAGTCCGTTATGTCTAACTCTGTGGCTTTTGATGAAAGCAGGTCTTCTTCCGGGGTAGATTACAATTTGTAATATTCTTATCCAATAAAGTGTCAATCGCAGTCTCCTCCAAATTTGAGATATTCAGAAGCTAACAATATTTCTGAGTTGCCTTCATCAAATTTTGATATTCATCCTTCTGCTCCTCCACTTGCTGTTGGCAGTGATAATTTACAATCCACTTCATTTCCTGGTCCTTTAGATTTGGACCTCTCCAGGAGACTTTCAGGTTCCAAAAGTTCATCAAAAGGTCTAGAACATGTTCTTTCACTTGGGGAGCGTGATGTTCACCAGGAAGTTGGTGATTCTCATTATGGGGCTGGAAACATGCCAAATATTCCTTTGATTAATGATAACTTTGGAGGGGATAACTTGAAAACTGGTCCAAGTGATCTATCTATGATTCAGAATTCTCACCTAATATTCAATTTGGGTAGAAAAACTACACACTTATAGATCGTTTGGGAGAGCTTTTTTAGTGCGTTTTATTTTTGAGAGCGTGAATTTTTAATTTTGATACCCGTTTGAATAGTGTGCTTTTTGAAATTGTGTTTTAGCTCTATCTCATTAAAAGTTCCGTTTAGCGCTTTAGCAAAAGAAATACTTTGAAATCTTTAAAGCTTTTCGAATTCAAAAAACTTGGCCAAAATCTTAGTGACTCCATTAGAAATTTTGTCAGGGGTGAAGTCTTCATCTGCAACCACTTCTGCTAATCAGAGAAGTGATAAAGTGAAGGATCTAGATTTGATCGGTAACAATGATATTAGGCATGCAAAGATAATTAAAGTTGTGGATGAGGGTGTAATGGATCAGTATGAGGAATTTAATTCTCTGAAAGAGGCAAATCATGTTTCTAATGAGAGCAAGGATCAACCTTCAAGTTCCTCAACTTCAAATATCAAGAATGATATGCCAAAAGAAGGTGATACACTTAATACAGGTCCTTATAATGTGAATGAAGTTCAGATCATTCTCAAAGAGAAACTGGATTTGTTGATATTCCGGCTTCAAAAGTTGCGAAAGGAAAGAAACAAAAACGAAGCAGGCTCGAGCATCAGGTTCATCATCACCATCTTCAAGTCCTTTCAATTCAATTGATTCTTCAAATGAACCACGGAGCAGCATGGCTTTTCCTCCAACGGAGGCTTCGTTTTCTCAACTTACATATATTCAGGAGGTATTGAACCAGGTTTAAAAATCTCATTGTATTCATCGGGGCATGACGAGATAAAAAAAGCAGGTTGTAGTATTGGCGTCATCGTTATCTTTCGTGAGCATCGAGCCAAAACTATCAGATGTGACACCCCTTATATCGAAATATTGCCGAAATTTAGAATATTTGCATATATATTTGTTTTTATATAGTTGATTGAAGGCGTCGTTATTTATCTATCGGGGCATACGAGTGATTGAAGTGTCGGAGCTTTCAAAAACGTCGGTGTCATGTATCGTGATGAGTATTATAATTGTAGCCACTCGGCGATGTGAGTATTATTAAATATTGTCGAAATTAAGAATATTTGTATATATATTTGCTTATATGCAGGTGATTGAAGATCTCGTTATGCTCATCGTATCGAGTGATTTGTGGTCTTCACATCAATCGCTCATCGGCATGGCGGGTAGGCAAAATATTCCGTCACCCCATGTAGGGATGGCTTAAAATTGCCGAAATTTTGTCTAATTTATAGACTTTAAAAAAAAATGTGATGATTATATATTGCATCGTATGTATTCTTTGCATGTTTGAAGGCCTCGTTGTGCTCAACAGGGCATGATGAGATGAAAAAGATCGGATGTGGTGTCGCAAGACACTACTCGTTTCGCTCAGCAGGGCGTACCGAGTAAGTCAAAACACTCCCGATGCAGCCCCCTGCACGGGGATGACGCCGAGAGGTTGTTGAAATTTCGTCAAATCTTTTGACTAAGTAAAATTTGGGAGAGACTAATATTAAATTCACAAATTCTAATAGCTATTCTCTATAGCTTAAAGGGGAGTAATGAGTGAGTTCTCTTTTCTTGTAAATTTCTTAAAATTAGACAAGTTTTAATTGGGGAGGGAGGGTAATGCACTCATATAAACTTGTAATAAATTCAAAATCTAAGGATAAATTTAAATTGTGTTTAATAACTATATCATATGAAGGTGATTATCTTGGTTAATAAGCATAAGTGGTTAAGCGGCAAATCAAATCGACATAACTTTGTCAAAATTGATGTAAATTGCACTTAATCAAATTAGGGGAATTACAAAAACTCAACAGATAAATTAAGTGCAAATAATGTGTTAAATTATAATTTAAATCAAAACGTCTTCTTTGTCACCGGATCTGTAATTCTTTGTACAAGCAGACAAAAGGAAATATTAAATCAAAATTTATAAAAATCATGGAGATTTCCTTCAATCAAAAATTAAGGAATTTCATTATAATTATGATCTTTAAAATCAATGAAATCAGTATAAAATTAGTTTAAACACGCGTGTGCTAACACTATGTTGAATGAATTCAAGTGTCGGGATCTTTGTCTTGGGTTCTTCTGGTTTAGTTTTAGGATTGAGTTGGTTAACAAAATCTAAATACATATAATAAGAGTTTCAAATCGGTGAAATATCGGCGGTTATGTCGTGAGTAGATCTAATCTCTGTTAGCTAAAAACAAAGTTGACATCTAAATTTCTTGTATTCAAACTAATCAATTTTTCAACTCAAATCAAATATCAATTTAAAGTTACTTCGATTTGTCTTGGCCCGGTCAGGGTTAACAAAACCAGAATGAGTTTTAAATCGATGAAATATCGAGAATTGATTCTGTTAAAATGACAATATTTAATCCTTTTATTCTTAAAAGTTTGACGATCTAAATCTCTTAAACGTATTACTAATCAATTTTTAACTCAAATCAAATATCAATCTAAAGTTCTTTAGATTTAGTCTTATGGCTTAACAAAACCTAAAAAATCTATAAAATAGTTTCAAATAAGTAAAATATCTAAAAAAAAATTTTTGTCGGTGATAGTAGATCCAATCTTACATTGATTAAGCGAGTTGGCGGATTTAAAGTTTTTAAACATATTCAAATCAACAATTTTTCTAATCAAATATCAATCTAAAAATGGCTTAAATAAAATTGTCATTAAAGAAACCAAACTCAATCTATCCACCTTGTTGTTTATAGGATTAAGAAAACTCTCTCACAAAGGAGTTAATGTCAAATCGAGTTATGTTATGGTACTAATCAATACCAAGTGGGGCGTGACTTGTATCCTCTATGTGGCTTGGTAACTCTGAATAGCGATTATATAGAGTCTTCGATCGGGTGGTTTGGTGAATATATTGATCAGCTTTGTGCTCTTTCACCTCTTTGAGTTGTGAATCATGGGTATATTTGATAGGACAAATAGCTCTGTCATATGATCTTAAGCGCTCTGACAAATATCATCTAGGTCTGAGATTTCTTGGATGGCGTCGTTATTCTTGATGATCATGCGTCGTTGATTACTTCCCAAGTAGTAGAGATGCGACTGCGGGATAATGAAAACCATGGGATATAGATTTCATTATTTCCATTTTAAGCTAAAATGATGAATTTATATCTTAAATCTTAAAACTACGTGTTTATCATATATTTAATTTATTTAATGGTAGATTAATCGAAAGTTTTTCTCTTATTGAGAGGTAATTAACTATAAGAGCTGACTATATGAAACTTGGGCATATCTAAAATTATTATCAAATGAGGCGAAATCTTTTGGGTAGTGTCTTTATCTACTATCTGCAAATTACGAAAATTACACCACATTCTTTTCGAAGAGATTATTTTCTATGATATCTCCTTGATAACTATTTGTTCCAAGCAATTGGCGATCTTAAATTCAGTTTTTGTTCAATTGTTTTGAGGAGAAATTTTGGGTTTGATTATTATGAGCATTATATTACAAATTTTAACTGATTTGCTATATATGAATTTCAAAGTAAATTAGATGATTATAAAATTGATCATGACTGTGTTATCAGTTATGATATCTACAATAATTCTTAGAGATGTTATGCATAAAATATAATTTTTTATTAATATATATCTAGTTAATAGCTATGATAAGAATTTATGATATTTATTATTATTGATTGTTTTTAATGAAGATATTATATATATATATATATATATATATAAATTCAATTTTAAATTCCTTGCGCATGATTGGCTAAGAAATCAATTTAAGATCATGAGCATCTTTTTTATTCTATTTTATAATATCAAATGGGTGGCAGGACTGTAAAATTTTCATACCTCGAAGGCCAATAATGAAGACGAGCAAATATAATTGAGAGTAGCCCTAAGATATAGTGCCCTATTTTAGTATTCAAAATTGGAACATTTATTTTAAGTTAAAAAAAAAAAAAACAAATCAAATTGGCCAATTTGAAATGTATGCATGGATCAATCAGAATAAGAATTGAATTGAATTCGATTTGCTGAATCGTTCCGCTTTTAAAGAATAGATCAATTTTAAAATAAATTATATTTTGATTTTGATTAGATGGTTATAAACACAAGATATAAATTTTAAAAAATAAAATAAATTAAAATTTATGGTTCAGTATTTTAATTTAGAATTATTTTAAAATGTTCAAGATTGAAATTCTATAAATTGAAATATCTTATATCGAATTAATAAAAATATAATTATTATATTTTAAAATTATGTTAAAATAGTTTTAACATTTGTTATATCATTCGAATCAATTTTAATTTAACTCTAGTTAAATTATTGAATCTTCAACTTCTCTTTTGGTTGAATTTTTAATTTGGTTTTAAATTTTGCTTGAAATTATATATTTTACTTTTATTGTTTGCTTACCAAATACTTTACTTTTAAGAATTATTTTCTAAAAAATACCCCATAATTCTTTTAAATTACATCACTGCCATTTTCTCATTTTACAACTAAATTCAGACAAAATGACATTTCTTCATCAAAAGTGATGTAGTGTTTGACAAAATGGGTGAGTAGATTTTGACTTGGCCAGTTCTATTTAAAAATTAAATCAATTTATATATATATATATATAAAATTGCAAAATAGTTTATAATTGTTTATGGGGAGTAATTATTAAGTGGGGATAACATACAAGAGGAGCAATATAAACTTAGGTATTAGCTAATGACTTATCTTAATTATTGCTTATTCATAATTATTTGATTAATTAATCAAATGAGTTTGAATATTTTTTAAAATACTTAATTTTTAAATGAATAAATTTGAATAGTTTATTATTTGGTTTCTTTATGTTCATGAGCGTTACCATTTAAAAATAATGAATAAATTTGTTAAAGAGTTCAATAACAAATTGATTATGACCCTATTAAGATTTCTACGTGAACAATGTTATTTATATATATTTATTTTAAGCTTAATATGATTTAATTGATATAACTCATATATAATTTTCAATATGTTGATATGTGAATATGTTCGATTAAGATTTGATTAAAACTTATTTATTTTTAATAAATAAGTTTTAATAATAATATTAATTTGAATTAAGGTCTTGAATAAATTTAAGCTAAATTTAAACAATTATTTTTTTACAATAAGCTTAAATTTGAATATCATCTTAAAAATTTAAATTGAGCTCAATTCAATAATGATAAATAAGCTTATTTGAACTCGAATAAGTACATATTCGACTAGGCTGAGCTCTCTTAATTTATGGCTACTAAAGATCGTTGGTTTGAACTTATAATGAATTTATTTGGTAGTGTGAGGAAGGAATATAATGTAAAAAGAATGTAGTGTTGATACATCCTCGAAAATTAATCGATCAGCGCGAATCTGGCATTTTGAAATCTTGATTTAATCACCGATTTGCAAACTTCGGTCAAAATAGCGTCTCGATGAGGCGAACATAGCAACATCAAGTAGTCGTCAGAGCTCGAATTTCATCAAACTATCGGATGAAAATGGATCGATCCAAATGGTCAGCGTATTTATAGTCGGTCGGCTCGTCAGGCGAATCCAACGAATCAAGATCACCCAATTAGACATCATTAAGGCACGGATCATCAAAATACAGGTCGATCAGCTTGGGTCCGTTGGGAGTGGTTGGAGTTTTCCACAATTCTGAAGCCACTCCAAAATCTATAAATAGAGCTTCATTCTCACCTTAGAGGTCGATTTAAAGACCGGATAGCTCGAGAACCAGTCGACCTTACTTGGCGATCATCACCACTGCCACCATAGGTAGTCGAAGATCGAGGCTGCCAGGAGATGCACAGGGGACTAGAAAAGACCGGTTCGCTCCTTTCTCCGAAGATTAAGGGGTTGCTCACAAGATCGGTTCACTGCCGCTTTTGGAAACTTCTCGGGTTGGAGTTGGCCGATATTGTATTTTCTACACTAATATTGTTTGCTCCCACACCTTCTTCTCAACTAAGCGGCGACGTATCTTTTATAGTGAAAGTTCTGGCCCGTGGTTTTCCTTAAGCGGGTTTTCCATTATAACCACGTGTTCATATCCCGCTTGTGTGTTGGATAATTTTGGGCTCTGACGAAGATCTGCATCTAGGAATAAAATTCAGCATAGCGGTTTGCCGTCTGTGGGAAAATCAGTTCCCCATTACTATATCTCCAATATGGTTGGTAAGCGGGGTTTTCCAGCACTCCTCATTCTGGGATCAAGGGCGCGTCTCCAACACTTCTCTACATAACGGACTTACGTCCCGGTGAGGGTCCATCGGGGCCCCTCTTTGGAAGATCGCGTTCAAGGATGGAGGATTCCCGAGAAATTCTTGACTCTGAGGGCCGCAAAAGCGTTCCAACACGCTGGAAGAGCCAGGTTCCGCCGCGGCCGCATAATCCAGATTTTCTTCACGAGAATGATTGCAGAATCGGATCACAAGTAGAGAACCCCTTGGCACCACATCCGATCTTTGAACTTACGGATACGCCGATTACTCACCCCACGAATGGCTCGGCTGTCGGTGAAACTCCACGTCACGCCTCGCGATGAACTACGGCGGTGCGGGAAGAGTTCCCGGAACAATGAATGACCCATTCTCCGCGCCTCTTCCAAAACTTCGTCCCCGCCAGATCATCTCGCAAATGATTCCGGCGAGATTCAAGCTTCCCGGCATGGACCCGCGATGGCACCGTCCGTCGAGCATATCGATCACTTTGAGCGATCATGCACATTCGTGCAAATGATTCGTCTTGTGTCGGTATTCCCGACTCTCAAAGGACGCTCGTGCCGGTTATTCACTCATTAAGGTGTCGATCATTTGAAGAGCTCGATTTTTTGTAGAGCAGTTCACGAACAAAGAATCATCGATCATCACATCTCTGAATCGCGATGGAGAGTCCCTCAATACTTCGAGATTCTCCTCCCGACAGTCTGAGTAGATCCAGAACTTTTGAGGCGTGCTTCTGAGGACTCCGATACATTCATCATTAATGCGGAGGCAGGTCCATTCTATCTGGTCCAGAATAGAGCACAAATCTCTGTGGCCAAGCTATCGGTGCTCATCGACAGCAGTTTGAACCACCAAGCGACAAGCGGAAGAAGGTTCCCAAAGGTGATGTTCAAACATCTCGAGAAAAGAAGAAGCGACAACCTCCCCAAAACCTCCTCGGCGGCGACCTCGGATGACTCAATCGAGAGGAAATATCTGACTCTCAACCGTCATGCATAAACATCCTCTATTCAGGAAGATGATAGCGTCAAGTGGCCGACCTTTAAAGCACGGAAGTGGAAATCGAGAAATTCACTTTCACTGTAGGGCACACCAGCGAAGAGTGCCACCCGAAGGAGGAGATTGAAAGACTAATCGTCGGTATCTGGATGTTTTATACAAAACCCCCGTCAAATAAATCTTTGGGGCAACCACTCGAAGGAATCGTCAGTGGTGGAGATAAACAATTGCGGGAGGGCGGTGTTATCAGCCAAATATTCGCCGAGCAGAGCGAAGAAGTCTCGGGTTGACCATTCTATCACCTTTGATGATTTAGATTTAGGGCTTGCATCCCACATCAAGATCCCTTGTCATCGGTCGGTGTGATCCATGCTTCAATGTTAAAGGATATTGATCGACAATGGGAGTTCGGTTGATGTTCTTTTTTACTCCCTTAGCATGGGTATAGAAGAGAAGCTTCAACCCGGCGGTCCCTTTATGGATTTGATAATCGGCCGGTATTAGTGGAAGGGACAATCGATCTTCCGTAACTCTTGGAGAATTTCCGACATGACCACTTGATTTATTGTAGTCAAGTCGTCAATGCAATATTTGGGAGACCTCTCCGGTCATATTGGTCACATCATGCCTCACCTCAGATGAAATTCCCGACACCGGTGGCATCGGCGTGGTAAGTGGGAATCAACGAATAACCTGGCGTCTTTATATCAAACAAGCGACCATTTCGGTAACCCTCAACATCGAGAACTTGACCTACGAGATGAGGATGCCTCGAAGGGCTTCTCCGGTTGAAGATGTAATTTGTCTTCTATCTCGAAGTTGATCCATGCGAAAGGTGAAGGTGGGATCGTTCTTTGTCTGATCAAATCGATCGTAGATTTTACGCGTAAAATCAAGATATATTTGCACGGGCGCATCGACATTACGGGCATTGACGGAAGTCATTACGCACTCCCAAAGTTGACTCAACCTGGCCGGTGTCTGAAGAAAAGAACCTTCGCATGCGATTGCAGGTCATAGAACAAGAAATCACCAAACTTACGGAAGTCAAGTTCATTCGAAGTCCCCACGGTTGGCTAACGTAGTGTTAGTCGAAGGCCAGTTCTGGAGAATGTGCATCATTACCTTGTCGTGCATGCCCAAAGATAGCTTCCCCTTCCTCGTATCGACCAACTAGTTGATCGACATCGGATCGATGTTAAGCTTCATGGATGCTATTAATACAATCAAATCGGGATGAACAAAGCAGATGAGGAAGCAACATCCTTCCAAAGCAGATAAGGGTATCTTTTGCTCGGTCATGCCATTGGGACTAAAAATCTTTGGAGCAACATATCAGCGCCTTATGAATAAGATCTTCAAGGATCTTATAGGGCCAATATGGAGGTGTATGTTGATGATATCTTTGTAAAGCTTGGAAATATCACGACATATTTACGATATGCAGTGATTCTTGACACTACAAGATCGGCTCAACCCAAGTAAGTGCATTTTGGAGTTTCCTCTGCAGGAAATTCACCTTCATGGTCGGCGGGATAGAGGCCGACCCAGAAGATAAAAGCACTCAAGGACATGTCACCTCAAGAACGATCAAGGAAGTCGCGTTTGGCTGCGGATTCTTTATCGCGATTCTTGGCCCTCGAGATAAGTATCTACCATTCTTCAAAATCTTAAGGGGTGCAGGAAATGGATTCCGTGGAATGATGAATGTCGTACTTTTGAGCAACCAGTCTATTTAGCTTCCCCTATTATCAAAGCTATCAGGAGAGAAGGCGTACATCATCTTCTTTGTTTCTTCTCATGCCGTAAGCTCCGTCGTCTGTGAGGAGAATTCATTACAGCGACCCATTTATATCGGCAAAATCCTTTCGATCGAAGGGCGCTATCCACTAGCGGATAAAGCGTTGGTAGTGCATTACGCACGAAAATTGTACTTTCGTTTACACCATCGCGTACACTCATCTTCCATTAAGAACTATTACGCAAAGCGATGTATCGGAAGGTTGATGAAGTGGTCGGTCGAGCTTGGAGAGTTTGACCATTTTCTTCCGTCGATATAAAGTCACAAGTGCTTTCTGACTTAGTTGTAGAATGTACCATCCATCACCACACACAGATCATTCATCACTCCATGACAAATCAATTATATGTTGATGGAGCTTAATTAGGTGCGGGGAGGCTTATCTCCCAGTAAAATAACTTTAGAGTGCGGGCGTTCCGACCACCAATAATGTCGTCAGGAGGCTCGTGGCGAGGGCGCCATTTTGTGAGGTCGAACTTATCACGGACTCACGACTTGTGGCCTCGGGTTGAAGGAGACTTGATGCAGGTCATCCATGACTTGCGATGCAGTCTTTTGGCAAAGTCACTTCTTGCGATCGAGACCCATCGGATAACTCATATTCAGGGGGGCGAGCGGCGGATGCCCTCTCAAGTTAGCCACAACGGCGGAGATCTTTTCAAGAAAATACATAGAGGACATCCACTTTCCGGTAGCCTTGGGTGATACTGATCACGGAGGACCCAAAAGAATCTTCATGGATTGACGATCATGTCCTTTCTTCAAAGCGGGGCCTTGTGGCCAGCGTCTTTGTCGTCTCAGGCGTGAACTTGAACTTCACCATGTCGGTGACGAACTCTGGCGGTCCTTCTTAGGGCCTACTTAAAGTGTCTACCACCTTGAGGCTAACTATGCAATGCGAGAGGTTCATTCGAATTTGTGGTGAACATTTGGGAGGAAAAGCCCCTCAAAATCATGAGGCAAGGTTTTTCTTGGCCTACAATGAAGAAGGCGCATTGGAGTTTGTAAAGAAGTGTAACAGTGTCTGGTTACATTCCAATCTCACCATCTCGTAGAACTCACCACAATCAGGCAGGTGGCCGCCCTTTGATGGGGATCGATATAATGGGACCCTTTCCCATTACTTGAAGCGAAAATTCATAATCTTGGCGTTGATTACTTAGCGAAGTGGGTGGAAGCGAACAAAATCACCGAAACAAATGCCAAGCAATTTGTGCGGAAAAATATTATTTGTCGTTTGCATTCCGGCAAAAAAATCATCAGATAATGGGGCCGCGGTTCACGGAAAGACATTCACATCTTTACGCGGCGCATATCAGGTTAATCCATCGTATCCCATCCCGCGGGCAAATGGTGACCAGAAGTCACCAATAGGACAATCTTAAACTAAAGACCGCGGAACCACGTAGGGGCAATGGGCGAAGAACTATCAATGTTCTTTGGGCTTACGCACTACATCGAGGACCCTGGAGAAAGCGTACAATGTGTTTTGGGCGTTATTCGGTCGACGCGGGGTCCGCCACCCATAACTTTGATCGACACGGCGACGATAAGCATTCCATCGGATCTCTGAGACGCGACATGTCGGCCTCAGAATGGCTTCTATCGACAAGGATTGCTCGAGGTTTCAGCAGAAGGGTAAAGCGACCAATATCTGGGGACCTCGTCCTCGAAGTCTCGACTCGGCGGAAAAGGCCACACAGAACAAACTCTCACCGGTTTGGGAAGGCGGTATGTGGTGGTGTAAAATCAAGCGCGCGTTAGCTTAAGGATAGTATGGGGAAGACTCTCCCGGAATGCTACAAACCTCCGGAAATACCGGTGATGTTATGTATGTTTGTATTGCAATGTTGTTATCGAATTAAACATTTCGATCTCGGTTTTGTACTTATTGTACCGGCATCAAGGTGTTTGGATTATGTTCTATCTCATGTTAAAGTTCTCATTATTGTGACTTTTTCTTGCTTATACTTGCATTTTAAAACACGGGCTTCAATACAGTATTGTTGTATCTCAGTAAGATCGATCCCAGAATTGATCGATCTTCCTCTGAGTTAACATCGTCGATAACGCTCGATAAACAACCTTGGATAAGTTGGCAATCCTCATAGGCCTGCAACTTTCTCCATAACGAGTTAACATCATCGGTAGCGCTCAGATACACAACCGGATAGATCGAGAGGTTCGAGAACCTCATAAATATATTCCGTGCAAGTTTGTCATCAAGTAGCGCTCACGGTAATGATCTTAGAATAGATCAAATTATCAGAAAGTTAAGATGATCTCTTCTGCGAATCTTTATCATCGTACACTTTGACGACTCGAAATATTCACAAATAATTTTTTGATTATTAATATTTCTCGACATTGTCTGATCAATACGGAAATATATCACATTTTACATAAAGGAACTACAACTACGGTCTTGATGGTCATTAGATGATGAAGAACTATCGAGTCATCCTCATTCGTCATTGAAGGGTGGGAAGCTAGGCTGGAGAAAGGACCACGTCCAACTGTCAGCGTGTCCCCTTAACCTCGGATGAACCTTCATCAACACTGCTGCGCTCAAAGCCTTCACCTCTACGGCATACGTGGTCTCGGCCTCAGCGTGATCCTGTATGATACTCTTGAAGGCGTCGAGTTCTTGAAGTCCTCCGCGACTGATCCCTCCCGCACCTGCGAGATAAGTGCCTCTTTCTCGCGACGTAACTCGGTTCTTTGCCAGACACGAAACCTTCGAAAAGATCTTGAGATCCTTGGCTAACCAACCTCATTACAGCCTCCACTAATTCATCCAGTCATCGACTTCTGAAAAGAAGAGAAGTCGGCAGTGCCAACTTCGGTCTGCGCATCAAGTTGATTCTCCAACACGGACATCTCTTTTACTTTCTCCACACCGCTTCTTATATTCACCATGGAGAAACTTGACCTTCACGAACTCACGAATTCCAGTCATTCAACCTGATGTTCATTTTGAAGTCAAGTTGCTTCTTCGATTCAAATAAGAAAAATTACGTTAAGCCGAAATGGGAAATAAAAGATGATGAGCATAAGAAGGATGTTACCGGTTCTTGACATCTTGGCACTCTGCGAGAATGATTCGTCCTCGGGAATGAAGATCCTTGGGGATGACTACTCGAAGGGCAGACTCTTTTGTATCGATATCACCATCACCTCTTGCTCCTTTTCTCTTCTCTGAGGCGGTCCCCTGCGGGAAGAAGCGGAGGGCAGGAGATCGGTGGAAACCTCTTTGTTGGGCTTTCTCAGCATGCATAAGAGCTTCGGGATGAATAGAAAGCCCCATCTCGAACAAAGATTCCCTTAATCTGTTGATATATCGAATCTCAAGATCTTCAATATTACGGAATTTCGTCCTGAAATATCTTCATCACCACAGGAATGGGTAAATCTCTCGCTTTCCCCATTTCTGAAGACCCAGTCATTCTTTCAAAAGAATGCTTGCCCAACTCTTGGGAGGATCCTTCGTCCAGGAGGTTAAGTAGCGACTCTGCGGTGATCGACCATGTGCATCATGAGTAAACTGCATCCGTGCGAGTGTCGATAGTCAAGGTGGCATCCTGCGAAAAAACTATAAGTCCCATCACGATCGTCATTGCCCTGCTCGAAAACTGGGAAATACAAACCTCGCATGCTGACAAAATGGCGATCATCTCGGGGGATGGAGGAAACCGCAATCCAGCGCCCAAATCTCATCGTAAGTGGTGAAATACCGGCGGATTGGGCTCTATCAGACTCTTGACACTTAAGAAAATCATTGAAAATAATATTTTTTCCGAAGCGATCAATGTGTCTCCGTGATCGGCGACTCACAGATCTATCCTCCCATTTTAGAAGGTTCCCTGTTTTTCGTTACAAGGGTGGACGTGTCTCTTTCAAAAGATTCTCAATCACAGCTCGTCGATCAGAAGAAAATTATCCCAAGGAGAATGCCCAAACTCCCACCGGGGGAGGCATGCACTCTGGGAGTAGAGATGGATCAAGAGAGTGCTCCCACCGGGGGAGGCTATGCACTCTGGCTGGGAGTAGAGGTGGATCAGAGTGCCCAAACTCCCACAGGGTGAGGCTATGCACTCTAAGAGGAGAAGAGATGAAAAGTGTGACATTTCCCTCTTACCTAGGGGTTTTATAGACCCCATAAAATAAAAAAAAAAACCAAACCAAACCAGGAGAAAGAGCTCTGTGGCCCGTCCTTAACCCAGCTTGGTGGCATCAGTACGTCTGTAGCCAGGATCTGGCAACAGAGCGCTGTACGCCAGCCAGCGATCATCGTGCAGCCAGCGTCTGCGTAGCCTCAAGCGTGCCAGAGCGACATCAGCAATACGATGGCCCATGCGTCTGCGTAAGCCCGCATACCAGATCGGGCGCGTGCAGCCGCCAGCCCGCGCGACAGCCATGGCGTGATCGCAATCGCGCATGCCATACCAGCGCGCTGGCGTAAGCGCTGCGTAGCGCAGCCATCACCGCTGGCCAGCGTCGCAGCCAGCGATCTCAACAGTTGGCCATATATCGACCCGGCCGATCCTCCGTCGACCCGCTCGTGATGACGATAGCCTGACCATGCGCCATGGCGTACGCGTCATATCCCATGACCCGGCGTGGCCAGCGTGGCCATTAACGCCCGCCATGGCAGCGCCTGTTACAGCATAGCCGCTCGACGCGCTGACCGCCACCCGTCGCAGTTCGGCCGCTGCGGCCGCTCATCGTTCACCGCAGCCATGACGTGACCATCTGCGGCCCATGCCGCGCTTAGCGTGCGTCACCAGTGCTCTTGTAAGCCGCGCACCATGCATGCGCTGGCCGCCACGAAGTTCGCACCGGATCGGTCGTATATCAACATATCGCGCAGCATACTATCGCAGTTCGCATTTCATCAGCATTAATCTTGTGCTCTATGAAGATCTAAATATTTTTTGGGGATGAGATAATATCATAAAATAGGGGACAACGATCATAGAAAATTAATCGATCAAGAATCTCAAGGCATTTTGAAATGCTTGATCTAATCACCGATTTCGGCAAACTTCTGTCAAAATAAGCGTCTCGATGAGGCGAATAGCAACATCAGCGTAATTCGATCGAAACTCACCTTCAACTATCGGGCGAAAATGGATCGATCAGAATAGTCACCAAAGCGACGTATTTATAGTCGGTCGGCGGCTCGTCAAGGCGAATCCAGCGAATCCAAGATCACTCACATCATTAAGGCGATCATCAAAATACACCGTCGATCGAGGGGATCGTCCGATGGGGTGGGAGTTTTGGTTTTACAAGGCCGCCACTCCCAAAATCTATAAATGAGCCTTCTCAGGAGGCAGACGATTTAAAACCAGAGCTTTGAGACCACGGTCGGACCTTGTAGGCCATCCCACCACCAAGTCGTAGACGAGATCGAGGCTTCGTAGGAGATCACCAGGGACTAGAAAAGACCAGGTTCTCCTTTCTCCAGAAGATTAAGGTTGCTCCCAAGATCGGTTCTCTGCGCTTTTTTGGGAAACTTCTCCCTTGGGTTGGGTTGAGATGTTATTTCTACGCTCGGAATATTGTTTCTCACCTTCTTCTCCCCAACTAGAAAAAAGCGTATCTTTGAACACATAGTGAAAGTTCTCTGGTGGCCGTAGTTTCCATGGGTTTTAGTATAAACCGTGTTCATATCCCCTGTGTGTTGGATAATTTTTGAAATTCTGAAGATCTGTCTACCGAATAAAATTCCTCAAGCAATGCTTTATTGAATTACTTTAGAGTTATTTGGTTGAAAATTTTATAAATATATGAGTTTTATTATTATTATTTATTTAGTAAAATAAATGTAATGTAAATTATTGATTGGCGTGACGATGATCGATAGTTGGCGATGACGGCAAGGTGGTGGCGGCGGCGATGTAGATGATCACCGGCCGATAATGGTTTACAGTCATAATATTTTAGACTAGTTGATGTATTTAAAATTCATCTAAATATATCAAAAATGATTTTTATAATATTTTTTAAATTATTATATTCTTAAAATTTTTTTTTTTTTACATTATGTCAAATAAAAAAAAATAAAATTCTTGAGTTTATTTTACTTTACGCTTAAAATTCAGTCAACTAAACAACTCCTAAATTAATCTTAAGCGGACGGGCCCACTAATACTAAACACGGTGTTAGCAGCGCCGTTGATAAATATATCTTTATATGAAACTTTGACTAATCCAGGCTTAATAGAGATTATTAATATTTAATTAAGCAATTCTAAAGAAGACGCTCGTAAAGAAAAAAATGGTTTATATATATATATATATATATATATATATATATATATATATATATATATATATATATATATATATATATATATATATATATATATATATATATATGAAGATAGCGAGAAAACCAAGAGCCAGATCCACCTATTGTGTGTGTGGACGTCCAAAACCCTCGGTCTACCTCTACTTTCCAAAGCCAGATCTCGAGATCATCGGCTGGCGAACTCCCATCAATGCAAGGCCGCGCTCTCCTTTCGCGTTCCGCGAGCTTCCGGCCGGAGAATCTTGGTCCGAATGCCCTACACCTCATCGGCAATCTCTGCTTTGCCCTTTTCGTCATCGGCGTCCTCGCCTTCACCATTATCGCCGCCACCTATCAACCTGAGGACCCTCTCCTTCATCCCTCTACGAAACTCACATCCTTCCTTATCTCCACATCCAACGCCACTTTCCGCTCTGACGAGTCTACTGCCCATACTGGCGACGACTTCCTGACTCCCAATTTCACCTCCGACTCCTCTTCAGTCATTACACTCTCCGACATCAAATCTGGTGATATCAACTTGACCTCCGTAGCCACCGACGGTAATGAGGCCGCTGAGTCCGTTCCACTCGACGGTTGCACCGACGGACCGATTAAGTGCAGCGATACGGAGATCTTTCAAACTATGATGCGCGCCGCCATAGAAATGTTCCACGACATCCACTTCTATCGCTTCGGTAAGCCAGTGCAAGGAGGTGACGATGGCATGACTTGCGACATGGCCTGGCGTTTCCGCCCAAAGAATGCGAAGCGGACGGGATTCTATAAAGACTATCGGCGCTTCGAGATAGCACGATCTGTCAACTGCACCTACTCCGTCGTCATGATCGGCGATTACCACTCGGGCATCAATGCCCGGAAAAGGCGAAAGACGACCAAAGGAGGCGAGTTCAAACGCAAGGGTGCGCCGGATTCGCTGTCTGAAGAAGTGGTTCCGGTTTTTGGTGAAGCGGTAAACGATACCCTTCCGGTAGTGGAATCCGAGAGCAAGTTCAGAAGTGGGAAATACTTGATCTACACTGGCGGTGGTGAGCGGTGCAAGAGCATGAATCATTACCTTTGGAGCTTCCTCTGCGCGCTTGGAGAAGCTCAGTACTTGAACCGAACGCTTGTGATGGATCTCAGCATTTGCCTCAATTCCATGTACAGTTTGAGCAATCAGGACGAGGAGGGGAAGGACTTTAGATTCTACTTTGATTTCGAGCATCTAAGGGATTCGGCTTCGGTCCTCGACCAGCAACAGTTTTGGAAGGGTTGGAATAAGTGGGAGAAGAAGGATAAGCTAAAGCTTTACCTTGTGGAGGATTTCAAGACCACACCCATGAGCCTGGATGGAGTGAATGATGCTTTAATAATGAGGAAATTTGGGACGGTGGAGCCGGATAATTACTGGTACAGGGTTTGCGAGGAGAGAGAGTCTGTGATCCAACGGCCATGGCATCTAATTTGGAAATCCCGGAGGATAATGGACATTGTTTCAGGTATAGCTTCGAGATTGGGGATTATGATGCAGTTCATGTAGTACGAGGGGAGAAGGCAAAGAATACTGAGCTCTGGCCAAACCTCGCAACTGACACCTCACCTGATACTTTACTCTCTACTCTCAGAGACAAGATTGATGATGGAAGGCACCTTTATATTGCCACCAATCAGCCTGACACTTCTTTCTTTGACCCTCTCAAGGATAAATACACCACCCATTTTCTTGATGATTTCAAAGACTTGTGGGATGAAAACAGTGAATGGTATCTGGAGACAAAAAAACTGAACGGTGGAGTTCCTGTTGAGTTTGATAGGTACATGAGGGTGGAGGTGGATACCGAGGTGTTTCTGAGGGGAAAGAAGCAGATTGAGACCTTTAATGATCTCACAAATGACTGTAAGGATGGTATCAACACCTGTCGAACTGCTTCATGAGTCATGATAGACATCATGACATTCTGGTATTTGAAGAACTTTCTTGCTTTTATTGCTCCGTTGTAATGTGTTCTGCGCATAGTTTATTTTTTAAGAGGTTCTTGGTAAGTAGTATTGGATGATGGTTCTTCCCAGATTTAACAACTTTCTTTGTTTGCCGTTTTCATCTGTTGTTAAGAGTCAAATTTGTAGAATTTGCACACTTTTAGGTTCATCAAACTCGTTATCTTTTGTCTTGAAAGATTTTGGGAAGTAGTGCGAAGGACTCAAATAATTATGTAATATCTTAACTTTTATGATGCACTGTTTATTTATCATCACTATTATCTTAATTGTCAGTCTTAAACTTGTAGGAATATTATCCTTCCATCACAACTTACCTTCACTTTTATCACACAATCAAATGACCAACTGGATTATATGCATATACAACTTGGATTATTATGCATATACAATTAGGTTGTATTCAGGGGTGGACTCATGTGTAGTTGAGAGGGGGCATTCTTTGAATTTTATAATTTCTCTTATAAGAAGTGGACAAATAGTCATTTTTCTCTCCTAGAAATTATTTTTGACCTCTGTTTTAACCCTAACATGCAAATTTATCTCTCTTGAGAAGACAGGTTTGTTCCACCTCTGATTGTATTACTTCTTTGGTGTACTAACATAAAGGATTATTGGATCTTCATGTCATCACAGCAGAAAGATAGATGATAAATTAATTGTGTGAAGTAAAATGCAGATGAACCGAACAACGATTATTAACTGGCATTACTCTTGTTATCATTATGCCAAATGAGTATGGACATAAAGGTTAGTGGGACCTCTAAATGCTGCATTTAAAAGGTGATTATGGCTTACAATTTATTTTTATTTTTCTAACCAAACGTTTGTTGAAGGGAGTTAACACAGCTGAAACTTGTAGTGAGCTAACACGGTTAGAAAGTTGGTTGCAACAGTCATCTTACTCCTATGTCTAGTTGTGGATGATTTTCTGTTCTTAGAAGCAGTTTTTTGTCTGGCTTATTACTAGAAGAGTAGGATTTGTTTGGGCCTTAGAAGGGCATCATCATGTTAACGGAAGTTAGGCTACTATTGTGAAACTAGTTGGCGTTGAACATAGAGGAGGAAAGATATTGGGAGAAGAGAGGAGAGAGGAGAGAGGAGAGAGGAGAGAGGAGAGAGGAGAGAGGATCTTGTTGGGGAGAGAGAATAGGGGAGATATTATCGTCAGGACGAATTCAAATTCAATTAAATCCTACATATTCTTGATTACAGCCTATGGAGTTATTTTATAGACCAAAAGCAAATTAAAGCATGACTAACCCGATCTAATTAATGAACACATCCTTTTTTTATGATTATCTAAATATAAAGCTAATATGCAAGAAGAAAATACAAATGAAATAAAAATTAGGGATATGAATCATATAATTAAATATTAATTTAGAAATTTAATATATTGCATCAGTTTAACATCCTCTCCCCTACCCTACAAAATATATATATATATATATATATATACTCGAAGAGTTTGCTATTGCAAACCATGCAGGAGGTAATTGAATTGATTCATATCATTGAAGGCACAATAACAAAATAATAGATAAGGTAGTATTCATGATTCTGATAGGAATACTAAGATTGATGTGATCAATGAGATTAATGAGGAGAATAGTTAGGATTAGAACCTAAAACAGACAATTTAATAATGTAATCATGAAGATGTATGCTCTTCACGACGATCATATTTATATTTTTGTGGTGGTTTAGGTGATTATGGATGAATTTGAAATGATGGAGAAACTCCAACAAGCACTCAAGTGGTGGTAGATATGTGCAACACAAACAACTCATGTTCAGCTGATTCACGAACAAGTAGTACTATTATTTTTGCCCACCTAAATTTATAAGGTTGGATTTTATTATGGTATAAGCATAATTCAAACCTAAGATCTTGACAATAACTTTCAAAATTCTTATCAATCAAATTAATTAACACCTATTGAAAAGTAGTGCTACGTAAACTTAAAGAACAGAGTCTATTGACCTACTGCTATACGAACATTCACCCAATGGTAGCAAATAAATTCTGGTTATTAGATAGCCTTGTCTTTTTTGGGCTACTGCAGGTTAAGATAACCAGTTCTTTCAAGCTTCCAAGCAAAACTTATTTGTGCCATGCATGATTCTACACATAACTGGTATATTAATATTCTTGTTACGTGCTTTCTGGCATCCATGGCTATCTTTTGAATTTAAAAAAAAGGTTTAAGAAACTCTAGTTCTTTTCTTTTACATCTCTCTCTAATTGAAGCATAGCTGCTAGAAAAATAAATGTAGGCTGGTTATATTGGCTAATTATGTATGTGCTGTGTGCATTTTCTCTTAACGCATTACTTTGTGTCTGTGTGAACGAACCATGCTATTTCTCCATGATAAAGGAGTTGGCTGCTCTCATCCTCTTAACGCTTCTTGTGGCACCACTTTACTGAAGTTTCAGGAACAGCTGAATCTTACCATTTGAGTTTGATTGATATATTTGGCGAGGCCTAAGACTCCAACCTGCTTGTTAATTCAACTGGAAACATAAAAAGAGTATTTATTAGCTGCCTAAAAATTTAGGGTTTGTTTAGGGTAATTATAATGGTATGAAAATACAATGGTGATGCTACTTTCTAGAAACTGTAGTGGATATTATATTTGTTTATTTTAAGAAAGTCACTATACTCTACCAGGTGAGATATGAAAATGCAGTTCCTTATTGTAGCTTTTCAAAATACGGCTAAAATGCAGTTACCCAAATATAAACTACGTCACATTTTGGCGCCGCACTGCACCGCCGTCCCAAACAGAGCCTTAGTGTGCGTTTGGGGCAGTAGTCAATGCGTGCAAAATGCATTGTCTTCATTTCTAGCTGCGTTTTGAAGAATTTGCGATGAAAGTTATGTTTTCCAACATACGTCTAACATAAATATCGAAGCTAATCTGACTTTTTAAAATTAAAAAGTTGTAATACTCAATTATAATTTTTAGATAGCATCTTCTTTTATTGCAATTCTATTACTTTTTTAGACAACTACAATCCTATCACTTTTTTTTCCAACATGACTTAACATAGTGCAGTAGCTGTCACTAAGCTGTAATCTGACTTTTTTAAATTAAAAATTTATAATACTCATTATAATTTTTAGATAGCATCTTCTTTTGTAGCAATTATATCACTTCTTTAGACAACTGTACTCTCTCTCTCTCTCTCTTCATCTTCATTAAAATATCTACTCAACCTTTTAAAATAATATTCTGGAATGTGAACCTCTCCATTTGAACTTTATAATTATTTTATACAGTATTTACATAGCACACAATTTTTATATATTTACGTATCTAACATCTAAATTCATATTTATTTAAATAGCATTTAAAGTTTTAATTCTTACTTCAAAAATAGCATTACCATTATTTGTTTAAAGTGCATTTTTTTATGCATAAAAAGTATTATTTTTTAAATATTAAATTTAAATATTAGATACGTAAATGTATAAGAATTTTGTGTTATGTAGGTAATTTTATATATTATATAACTTTTGTCAATTACTATACAAAATACATATTATAATATAGTTACTATAATCTAAACATAAGAAATGATAAATAAGTACTATAATCTTAAGATGTTAAAAAAATTCCATTACTAAGCTGCAAACACTACGATCTTTTCTTTTCAAACAAAATGAGACAATAGCTTTGTTACATTTATTAGACTTGAATAAATCTTTGTATGATTTTTTTAAATATCAAATAAAATATTCAAGCAAACACATTACAATGAACATAAAATAATTTAAAAATGATTCCAAATGCACCATTTTTCATATGGTCCTCACTCATTTTGTTTCCTTGAGATGCAAGCCCTAAGTCTCACTAAATGGCCTTTTGTTGAATATATATATATATATATATATATATATATATATATATATATATATATATATATATATATATATATATATATATATATGAAAAGTTTAAGAAATAATGATTGAGAGTTTAAATTTTCAATCAGGATATTTAGATTTTAGCCTTTGCATATATATATATATATATATATTTTGTGTGCATGAATTTGAAATAAAAATCTCTTAAAGTGTCGAAAAAATATGTTTTGAAAGTGAAAAAATTAATTTTCAAAAATTTCAAAATGTTATTAACATTTCTTTTTCTTGAAATCAAACATTAGAATTTTCAATTTTTTTAAAGCCCTTTCATTTACAATATTCTAACACCTTCTCTTGCAACGGCTGCTTCTGTCTAATTACAAACACGTAATTAAACAAAGCGGGTTAATTTTCATATACTGATAAAAAATTCTAGATCTCAATTAGGGCTCCGACAGACGAGCTTCACCATCTTTTTTTTGCCTTACTCAGCTCTTCGCCGCCGAGTCATCTGCTCGGCGGCGTCTTGTTCCGCAGGCACCGCAGCGACAGCGGAGATCTGACGGAGTTGGCCAGAGGGCCTCGCAGTGGGATTAACAGCGTGTCGGTTGAGATTTCTTACGGTATAGGTCCAGCGGCAGAGGGCGAACTGATCCTTGAGGGCCTCCGCCGCACTCATGCTCGTCGCCACCACTAGAAACGCCTTGCTCGACGACGCCATAATGTCGCTTCAAGGTTATGTATATATAGTGAAGAGAGAAACCGGAAGCTGGGCTCTCATGGTTTCCGAGTCCCGTTCCCAAGTAGTTTCCAGTAATCCTGATTGCCCAGCTTACAGGGGGATCTCCGTTTTTCTTTTAAAAAAAATTCGGGGGATTAACACATGTCCACACAATTTTAATCTATTTATACATTTAAATTTTAATATTTATATAAATTATATCTATTTTCTTAACATCACATTTAAGGGTATGCATTCGATCAGATTGGACAGATCATTTCTCTAATTTGCTAATCCATTCAGTTTGAAATCTAAAAATTCGATCCATATAATATTTAATATAATCCGAACTAATTCAATTAGAAAAAAATTTAAATTTTTCATTCGGTTTAAAAAAATCTGACAATATATAATAATAAGAGAGATTCTTCAAAAAATCATTTTAAAATTATAGAAATAGTATGATCATGATAATTTTAAATATTTTCAAATTAGGCTATTAAAAATAATGATGTAAAAGAGAAATCTATTTCTATATGGAGGCATATTTAAAATAATAAAATATTTTTAAATTAAAATTGATTGTATATATATTAAAAGTTAGCATCAACTAAAATAAAATTAAAAATTAGCAATAACTCTAGAATTTTAAAGGTTTGTATTATCAAACAATGTGACAATTGTGAACAATTGACAATTCTAATTCAAAAAATATACCGTTAGTCAATTTCTCAATTTTGAACAATTAAAAATATACAATTGAAGAAAAAAAACATGAAGTAGTAACATCAGTTAGTCAAGCTTGAGAAAATAATCTAGATTGCAAGACTCCAAGAGTCTAAGACTTCCAAGAATAAACCTGCACTGTAAAAAAACTTAAAAAAACTAATTGATTAGAAATAGGAGATAAATGAGAGACTAAAAGCAAAGGTAAATTTATGAAAATAAAGGCTAAAGCTCAGTCAAAAAATCAGTAAGAGCAACAAAATATGTAAGCATCCAAATTTCAGATAGAAGGGTTATAATTATATATAATGCTACTAGCTATAGTAAAGGAAATTTAACATCAAAGTCATCATAGCCCAAATAATCACCAAAGAAAGAAAATATAGGCACTTACCAAAGAAAACATAAGCAGCAACACCAACAACCAATCATCCATCCAAGCTTCAGGCACACCATGTCAACAATAAGGATATCACAAATTCTCAATTAACTTCCAACCAAAGGAAATATAACATCAAAATCATCATAGCTCAAATAACCACTAAACAAAGGAAACACATGCACCAACCAAAAGAAACATAGACAGCAACAACCAGGTCCAAGAGCAGCCACAAAATACCGACAAGACCAACTAAACAACCAAGACAAAGAGCTAGCATGAAAAACAATCACACAATAGCCAATGAGGTCCAAGAGCAACCACAGGCCCACAAAGAAACAAAAAGAAATGAGTTAGCATGAAAAAGACTCAAGACCGACAACCAAACAGGTGTAGGTCTAAATAGGACTAAATAATAGCAAACCACCTTTACCAATTCGAAAATAAAATACCAGCTTCATCTTACATTAACATACTTGATATGATGACACCATAACTAAAAACATAGCAGCTGCAAGACCTGCAAAAATAAACTTGCAAAAGGAAACTAAAATGAACTAAATGATTACAAAAAGGAAACAAACGAGTGACTAAATAACCACCAACTTTCAGCTCGTTAAAAGAGAAAATCACCAAAAGATATTATGTGAAAATCACTAAGACCTATAATATTTTGTTCACCTTTGCTACTAGGTTGCAATACTAGTAGAGTTTGTCTTTTTTTCTATGTTATGAGAATTCTTCTGACATATAAAAAGATGTGTTCGTAAAGTTGTAGTACCATTAAACTTTGTATCATTATGGTAAGTCTTTTCACAATAGTTACATTTACTCATCTTCTCTCCATCGGAACCATTAAATTTAATAAAATGATTCCAAACATCAGATCTTGGTCGGACTGTCTTTCTTATTTTTTTCTCAATTGATGACTTGCTACTTGAAACACTTGTCACATAATGGACATTATCTTAGTTAATAGGTATTTGATTTTGGGAAGAACCAATCAGTTTTAGTTCTCTCCATAATGAGACATCTAATCAAACTATGATAAGATCAAGAATAAATAAGTGAAATGAGACTAAAAAAAAATATTGAATTATTTTAGTTCAATGAAAATCATTGATAACATGAATATAGGCATACCTACTTAGCTTTAGCAAATCAAATACATAAACCAAATAAAAAATGATTGTATCACTAGTAAAGGCTCATACATCAAGCATTTATCCTAAATAAATCAACTCGTTATATGAATGGAATTAGTTCAATGAAAACTTTGAGTTTTCTCCATCTAAATACCTAAAAAATTTTCTTCTCAAAATATTTGAAACTAATAAATTTGTTCATTTATATCCACAAGTAATTAAATCTTGTTGACTATTATCCCACACAAAAAAATAAAGATGAAACAATCCTCCAACAAAATAGCATTAAGCATTTGATATAATCATTTATAATGAATACTAGTACTACTGCATGAAACAAATCACCCTTAGCCAAAAGAAATATAGCCAACTGAAGTCAAGTATGAAATATAGTCAACTCACCCTAAAGGGCATAGAAGCCAAAGAAATATAATAGCAGAAGTCAAGTAGCCTAAAATCACGAATCGAAACAACAAAACACAAACCCAACAACAAAGCCATATCTAAGCCACCAAAACAATCCAACTAACATAACCAATCCATTGAGAAACTACCACCCAAATGGCATAGAAGAGCCTAATAAAAATAGCCAACCGAACTTGAGAAGCAGCCACCAAATTCCTAGAATCAAGAAAACAACAAAACAAACAAACCCAATTAACAAATTCAGCTAACCAAACAATCCAAAACAAGAAACCACCAAAAGGGGCATAAAGCCAAAAGAAATAAAAACAAGTCAAGTAGCCACCAAATCATAATCAAGAAATAGCAAACAGACAAACTTAACAAGCAAGCCATCATGCTATATACCAAAACAATCCAACCAACACAACTAATCCACCGATAAACTACCACCAAAATGGCATAGAAGTCTAATAAAAATAGCCAACCGAACTCTAGAAGTAGCCACCAAATTTCCAGAATTAAGAAAACAACAAAACAGACAAACCCAACAAGCAAAGCCATAAGGCTAACCAGTAAACAATCCATAACACAACCAATCCACCAAGAATCCATCTCTAAAGGGCAAAGCCAAAGAAATAAATCAACGAGTCAAGAAGCGACCACTAAAATCACAATCAGGGAAACAGACAAACTCAACAAGCAAAGCCATCGTTAACCACCAAAACAATCTGCAAAATACACAACCAGAATTCAGAAGAGAAGAGAAAGAAGAGATTCAGAGAATGAGAGAATAAGGAATACCGGATTAGGGCAGCTAGGAAGGCCTCTTGAATGGCTGAGGAGTCGAGAGCTTAAGAACATAACAAGAACAGAGTCAAGAAAAGAGAATAGGGCAAGTACTTAGTTCTGAGCGAGCAGAGGATGAAAATTAGGGGTTTGTGGACTCGACCTCAACCCGAGTTGACGGACCAGAAGAAATGAGCATGCACGGGCACGCACATGCACAATCCAGAACGGTGAACTTGAATACCCGATTTAGTAGTTTGGTTTAAACGATTTTTCTAGATTAAAAAAATCATGAACCAATCCCTCATCCAAAAGCCGAAAATAGGCAAATCTAAAACCGAAATCCATATTAAAAATTTGAAACCGATCCAAATTAGAAAATATGGTTCGATTTGATTTGATTTTGTTTAAACCAATATACACTAATCACATTATGAACTTGAATACGATTTAATTGGTTTAAGCGATTTTTCTAGATTAAAAAAATCATGAACCAATTCATAAAATAGGCAAATCTAAAACCAATCCATATTAAAATTTGAAACCATAAATTAGAAAATATGGTTATATATATAAATATAATAATCACATTAAAAATATTACTATTATCTATTATAAAATACACTATTTTATTCATAATATATATATATATATATAAGTATTAAATATATAAATGCATAATAAAATATGTGATATATATAATTATTCTAAAAATTATATATTTTTAAACATGAGTGAGAGGCGGGCTGCAAACATGCCGAGCCAAGTATGTGCTTATTCATGCCAAACTTATTTGCCAATGTCAAGTATGATTCGAGCTTTTAAGATTGTGTTTGAGACTCAACTCATTTTGTTCTAGCTTGACTTGAGTTTATTCATGAACTCAGTTCATATTGATTTTATCAAGCTCATTTAATGAAATAAATGAGCTATAATCAAGCCTTAGAAAAGCTTGTTTGTAACAAGCTTGTTGAGAAATATGTACAAGTTATTTCAAATAAAGCTTATTAAGCCTAGAAAGTAAAAATAAATAAATAATAATGTTCACGAACATGCCTTAATGGAACTTCAATCAAGTATTAATCGAGCTTGTTTTCAAACAACTTAAGTCTTATCAAGCCTAAAAAGTTAAAGTTTAAATGATATGGTTCACGAACAAGCCTTAATGAAGCAGTAATTGAACTTTAATTTGACTTTTTTAAGAGCTTATTCATGAGCTTTAATGATACTATTCATGAACATAAATGAACTGAACAATAAGCTATTCAAGCTTTCTCATTTGGCTTCTTTACGAAAATATTCAAACTCATTTAATTTGGTAATCAAACAATAATAAATGAGTGCTAATCGAGTTGAGTCATGAATAGCTTATTAAACGCTCTGTTTATTTGAAACCCTAAGTCTGTGTGTGCTTCATCAAAAAGTGAGTAAGAAAAGAGCCAGCTTCTGTGTGCTTGTGTATGTTACATACACCCTCATTGCAAGTGTGCATTTTGTGTTTTCTACAATTTGTTTTAAAGAATGTTGGTTGAATCCCAATTTTTTATAAAGATAATAAAACCAAAGCATGTTTTATGATATTCCATTTTGTCACAACAAATTGAACTATTGAAATTCTAATGACTTATGATTACACTAATGACAACTGGATATGATGCAGGATATAACTTCTATTTTTAAAAATATGAGATACAGACACGCATTGGACACGATAATATAATAATTATTAAAAATAATTTATATAAATTAAATAGATAAAATATTAAAAATATAAAAAAATTAGTCATTTAATTAAAAAATTAAATTAATTACTTAAGTTATATATATATATATATATATATATATATATATATATATATATATATATATATATATACATAATTTAAATAATTTATTTTATTGTACTTTAATAATTTTAGTGAATAAAATTTATTATCAATTCTAAATTTATAAATTTAATTATAATTTTTAATAATTTTAATTAATTGTAATAAATCTATCTTATTATTCTCTCTTTTTAGCTAAATATTATTCTCTAAATTTCTAAAACTCTCTATAATAATTTGAAATATAATAAACTATATTTAAAATATTTTTTATATAATTTTAATTTAATTATTTAGGATACGCGTGTTTCGTTAATTTTTTAATATTATTTTAATCAAATATTTTTAGCGTGTTGACACATGTGAAATTTTAGGGTGTCATTAAATCATGTGATAATGATTGGAGTTTCAGGACTTACATAGGTTAAGAAAAAGAGAGAAAAGAAGAGTTATATCATGCAATTTTTTTATTTAATATCGGCTTTCATTTACCAAAAAATGTCTTACAAATTCATATGTTCATAATTGTTAAGCAATTTTTTAAACTAAAATCATTAGAATTAATTAAGTATTAATAAAAAAATTAAGAATAGATATTTTAATTAGTCGGTAATTTTACGGCATTGCGTGGTATCTGAAATTGTCGCTAATTAATAGGCGGCTTAGTCAGTCGCTTGATTAGTGACTAGCAATTGAAATTTAGCTGTAACATATTATTATTTCGACCCGTCATATCTCCTCTGTTTGCTTTCGATTATTTACTTCCTCGTGTAGGAGCTCCGACCAAACTCGACCGCACCAAATACGGTCCTCCCCTGAACTTCCCGTGTAGGTGGCCATTCGGCGTCTTGTCCAGGTATTGATAGAAACTTCTTTTTTTCCGTCATTTTATTCTTTCTTTCCGATTAATTTTCTCGTGAGTTGTTGTTTTTGTCACGGTTGGCTAATTGGTTGTCCTCTTTCTGGATGTGGGTTTGTTTAGTCTTATCTGGCGGCATTATCATTGTGATCTAGAAAATTAAGTTTTAGTTGTATTTTAAAGCATGACATGTAATACGAATATGGTGGATTACAATGTTAGGATGATATTGATGAATTAGTCTTAAGGATAAATCATATACCTATACACTCTATGGACTTCTAATACTAATGGTATAAGTTATCCAAATATTTGGATCTCACATATATTATCATATTTGATTTAGTGTTTTATGGCTTTCCAAAAGAACATTATTTTTACGGTTTGTTATATAGTAAGAACAATATAAAGAATTCTCAGTTAAGAAATGTCACTTATCTTTGGACTTACACTCAATTAAAATACATGCCTATTCTAGTGAAGCAAAGTTTTGAATTCAAAATGAAAAGGCATATGAAAATTTGATAATAGATTTCTAGAATATGGCATGCCTCTTTGATTTATTATACCTTGTAGATTGTTTTCTTCATCCATGATATAGTTGTATTTTCTAAATAGAATGTTACTATGTTGGAGTAATTGATTTTATTTTATTTCATACTACCATGCAACTTGAATTTTTTGCCCCAATTCTTTTATTCTCAATTCAAATTTAATTAGTTCAACTTAGTGTTTTGATGAAGATTTTGTGTCAATTTGACTTTAGCTCTTTGTTCTTGATCAATATTTTAATGGATGTTTTGTTAGTTTTCTCTCATTAAATCGATCATTTTTTGAGAGCTTTAAAGATGTGAATCTATGCTCAATTTAGAGCTCTCAACCTTCAAACATTTCATCCCTCAAAATAGTATTCTTTATCTAAGTCTTTGTGAAGCATGAATATTAAGTTTATACTTATATTTTAAGCCATTTTTCTCCACTCCTTAAATTCTTCAACCTAAAATTTTTCAACTTTATATGGTATCTTGCTTTGTACTATGATCCCATTATTTTGATTAAATTGTAAACTTTTTTTTACTCATAATTATAATCAATATTTTTTTCAAAATGACTTGTATCTTAACTCATTATATTTGCGATTCTTTTGGCGGTCAATGGCGGAACCTTTATTGATAGGCGTCGGTCACATAGACATCTTAAGGAGGCCGAACCATTGGAGCTACACCGAGGTTCATTAGTGCCTCCTGTAAGGCGACATCAATTCTACGATCTTGTAATTGAATTTTATTTTTAGAATGGGTTACACCACCTTTTATTTGGACGTGCCAGATTTTTTTGAACCTATGCAGGCGCATCACACTTGCTTATCTTGAAGAGTGGCATTACATGCAGATTCATCAGGTGGGCTAAGCAGTGGGCACCTTTGTGTGAGTCATATGCTTCATCCTAGATCATCATTTCTTGAGCTTGGTTGAGAGATGGTCTCATGATTAATACCTTCCTTTAGGTGAGATAGTGGCAGCTCAGGATGTGGCGATGATCTGACTAGGGTTGATGGGCCACATCATAGGCTTGATTGGCGAGGAGAAGAGATGGGACAGCGATTCTTTGCGATGATTTGTTGGGATGACACCCCTTACGGCGTGATGTATCATGATCGATTAGTCCAGATTCGATATTCGGAGATGGGTCGAGCCTGCTTAGACATGCATGCCAGAGGTGGCAGTGGACTTTTACGAGTCATCGGCGTCGAGCACCAAGGAATTCTTAGTCATTGCGTCTTATATTTTATTTCGATTGGTTGCTACTTGCGATATACGGTTGAGGTCCACTATATTTACCATCGGAGGACACGGATTCCTTTAGCATGATGTCTATGGGTGGGCGATTTTAGCTCATCATATAGGGCTTCAGTTCACAGAGGTCAACATGGTTGGTTTTGCCTCCTTGATTTGGGCTTGAGAGCATATTCATGTATGGGTACGACTTTACATGTTCCATATCCTGCTGAGCTTGCTGGTCTCAGCGTTGGTTTGAGTATGTGTTGTTAATTACACTTTCAAATTATCGACTTATATTTATGTTTAAGCGTACCGTAATGCGAGATGGAATGAAATATGTTATTATGACGATGACAAATGTTGCAGTGTATAGAAATGAGCTAGATGGCTTACAAACCAGTTGAATCTAGTTAACACTTTAGTTTAAATATACGTAATGTAGATTATGTTTTAACATAATTTTTTTCTTATATGCGGTGATGGGAAATGCGGTGGCAGAATCTACTATCATCATCTTCGATACTCGACATATATGGTTTATCCCTCTTGTCATTTGGAAGAGTTGAGTGGCATTTAATAGATAGAGTCTTTTATTTTTGGCCTTATTCAGTAGATGTAGCGTTGACCTACTTTCAAAAGGTCGATGGTGAGATGCGGATCTTGGGTTGATTACCAGTCACATTGCTCTTGGGAGAGGTGGAGGGATTGCCTCGGCGAGGGTGAGGATATTCAGGAAGGCATTCTCGGCCGATTACATGTTGGTTCGGTCATGAGTCATTCTTTGCATATCCTCACACTACTACCTTGAGCGTGGAAGCGTGTTATGTAAGTTCGATATAAGTAAGTATTCAATATTTATGTAAGTCTTAATTTTACATTCTATTTTTATGTGTGAGCATATCACTGCTAGGACATCTTTATACTTGGTCTTTGTGGATGATCACCGCTACGAATGTGTTGATAGGTATGAGGCGATATGCATAGACACGGATGGCGTGTACATATTGGTGACACATATTACAGTTGGTCACGATGTGCACACCATGGCCGGAAGCGCCATCTACTTGATAGGTCCCTTATCTTGATCGAGTCGTACTATCCTACATATGACTTCTGACCACATATTCCGTCCGATGAGATGGCCTGCTAGAGATCTTGTAGTCACCATCATGCGTGATCGTCCATCTTGCACGACCAATCACACGGGAATGGTATTGCGTGAACAGGAGGAAGGCATTGTCACGGTATAGGGTTTAGACGGTATAGTATACTTTTTTTGCATACATTTTATTTATCACGTTTAAATTCTGGCTTGAGAGTTATGTTGTGCTTTGATTATGTCATAATGAACTTTTTATTACTTGTCCATTTCTGAAATAAATTGGTTAACTTCATATGAAAATGGCAGACATACTTTTCATTATTATAGTCTCTTGGTTGTTCAATTCATCTTTATTGTGGGGCATTGAGCTCAATGATTGATGGACACCTATTTATCAAATAGGCAACTGTACAGATTGTTTCAACTCAAAATGTATTTAATAAACCTACATTATTCAACTAAAATATTGAGGTGTTAGTATTGAGATAAGATGTTTTGTTACTCTTTGCTAAAATATATAGGCATGATCACTTAAAACATGCATTTTAAAATTCAATCGATATAATTATATGAAGCATCTTATTTTTTATTCCACAATAAAAAATAATAAATATTATTAAAACATCCATTCTGAAGTTGAGTGGAAATCAATACAAATGCCTTTTACATTAACACAAAAAACGATTGCCCGCTTTTTTTGTTACTTATTTCGCATCTTAAAAAAATTTACTCGAGGCCGTATTAGGCTGATATATCAGAATCATCGATAGCTAATGGCCAATAGTAATCTGGCGATTGGTGCGGACTCAGTAATAGATATAATCGCTAGTGAGGCGTATATTCATGGCGCACGCGTCGTCAGGCGTGGCGTACAATGCCACTAATTGACTATCTATTCTTAAATTTTTTTATTAATACTTAATTACCTAATTCAAATTCTAATGATACTTAGTTTAAAAAAATTAGCTAATTGTTATGATTAATTCAGCTAGAATTTAATAAAAGCATTTAAATTTTATTGTATTTTTTGAGGTTTAGATAATATTATAAATGTAGTCAGATATTAATTTTGTAAATATATAAGATTAAAATGTTATACGTGATATTATCCTTAAAATGAAAAAAAAATGCTAACACGAAAAAACCTGTAGACATGTAGAGATCAAATATGACAGGACACTTACTCGTGATTAAGGCCCTATTTGGTAAGCTATGTTTCGGCTACGTTTTGACGAAGCTCTCGGGAAAAAATTATATTTTTTAACTTAAAATGGTAGATTATAATTTTTAAACTTTTTAAATAATGATTTTTTCTATAATAATTTTATCATTATTTTTTAAGATAATTATTCATGTATTTTAAATATTAATATGTAAATTTTATTATTTATATTTTTAATATTTTATGGGTTCATGAAAAGATGTATTTATTTTTTCTTTAAAATAATAGAGATATTTGTAACGTGATGTTAAAGATTTAAATATTGTATATATAAATGTCAAAATTGAAGTGTTATATATATATAAATATATAAGAATTATTTGATAGGCATGTAAAGGCTCTATTGTAATTTTTTTTTTATTTTTATGGGTGAAGAATGGCTTATTTCGCATAAAAAATGTGTTGTAATTAAAGTTGTCTCGTGGTGGCATTGTGTAAAAGAGAAATTACTTTTATTTATACTGTAAAATTAGTGCTGGAATTTTATAAGTTTAGCGAGATCATTGTGATAATGTGGTGGCCTAATTGCATGACGTGGCTTAGGGCGGTTTAGTTGGACCGGCGGTTCAGGGTTTAAAAAAAATCATAGTAGCATAAGTTATTATAGTTTAGTCATAAAGATTTATTTTGGTAAACCATGGGTGGAAGATAAACTATAAACGATGATTCAAGATATAATAAATAGGCGAAATAAAAAGAAAACAAGAAAATAGTTTGGGTGCTGTTTGGGATTAATTTTATTTTCTATTTTTTATTTTTATTTTTTATGTTATTTTTTAAAAAAATATTTGATATATGATTATTATTTTATATGACTTTATTTTTTATTTTTATAAATAAAAAAACATTATTTTTAAAAACACTCAATATCTAAAAATATTTTGAATATTTTTAAAAATAATAATTATAATTAAATAAATTTTATTTTTTAATAAAATATAAACAAAATAAAATAAAATAAAAATATAACATAAAAAAAATAAAAAATAAAAGTGATGCTGAACAGCCCCTTAGTATAAATATTTAGGTATTTTGTTGTATAATTAAGTGTTTGATAGTTCCAAATTTTCTCAAGAATAATGAATTCATATATATAATTATAATAAAATTATTTTAGTTAAAAATAATTATGAAACTAAGCAGAATAATATTTTTACAACTTTAAATCTTATGGCACCTTAATTTGTATAAATATAACATATTTCAGATGAGTTAACAGAATTGGTCAGTGGCCACAGCTATATATACATTAAGCTCAAGGCATGACCGTTATTATTTATCATTTTTATTTTTTATTCATTATAAAAATATATTAAGCATATCTTAAATATTTTTTATTTAAAAAATATTTTATATTATTTTAAAAATACTTGTAATAATTTTTTAATTATATATTTTTAAAAACAATTCACTCACATATATTTTATTTCAAATCAAAATACATAAAAAAAAAAAAAAAAAAAATGAGATCTCAAATGACCCCTAAACAATTCAATTAGCTACCAGAAACCGATTAGTTGTCCCATAAAGCATGAAATCCCCATTGATTGCAATCAAACAAAAGAATTAAAGACAATTAATCCAAATATTCATAACCTGATTTGTTATTTTAGCTTCCAGTGGCCAATTAGTGGCATAAAAAAAAATTACATACATACTATAATTCTTATACATTTACATATCTAATAACTAAAATTTGATATTTACAAAAATAATTATGCATAATAAATTCATTTCACATTAAAAAATAATGATTGTAATATTTTTTATATAATATTAAAATTTCAAAAAATTATTAATATAAATATTAAAATTTAAGTATTAGATATGTAAATATATAAGAAATAGATTGTCCAAAACAGATAACAGGCATAATTTATCCAAGATGAAGAAGATAAGCATCTCTCAACCAGCTGGTGAGACTTTCAAGAGAACATAAACACACTTAAATGTTTAGTGAAGAACAAATTACCATCATTATTGTATAAACAGAACAAGACTCCAATGTATCCAGTTCAGTAGATCACGAAAAAACATACCTTTAATAGACTGTCTGAATATAATCCTCATACAGAGCTAAAATCCTCACAGCAGCTTATCGCCTCACAAAATTTCAGCAGGTGCATTAAACTAGAATGGAACTGGTGGCATGCTCCATGGTATTTACTCAAAGTGGCGTTAAACCAACCACACCTGAATGGAAAGAAGATTTTAAGTTAATTTATACCTCAATTATGACAGTTTCAGAACAGAATGGAGGCCTTTGTGAAGAACTCACAAATTTAAGAGAGTTTATGTAATAGAACCAAAGTTATTTCAGGGAAGTCTATTCCTCACATGCAATCACAAAAATAAATGGAGTTATTTGTATAAAATTCTGTGTCTAGTAATCATTATGAGAAGAAAGGCAATAGTTTTGAAATTATGACAGTTTCAGAACAGAATGGAGGCCTTACAATGGCCGAAGAATTCACAAATTTAAGAGAGTTTATGTAATAGAAAAGTTATTTCAGGAAGTCTATTCCTCACATGCAATCACAAAAATATATGGAGTTATTTGCATAAAATTCTGTGTCTAGTAATCATTATGAGAAGAAAGGCAATAGTTTTGAAATTGGAAAAATAAAAGCAATAGTTTATCATATTATACAAACAAAAATAAATGAATAACGGGCTGTATCAGACATGATCGATGTCTTTGGAGCCCTGTTATATGCATGGATGTTCTATAACACTGGAATCATCATAAAATTGAGTAATACTCTGGTGGTAATATAAAAGTAGTTTTAACAAACTTTTGATATCAGAGTTTCACAAAACCCAATCATATATTCAAGGATTTCAAGGAATCATGATGCAAATCTAAACGTTTTTCTTCATCGGGGATATGAATTATGTATATTAAATTTTATACTTTCTTAGTTCATTTTACAGTAATATTTGCTTAATATATGATTATGATGTTGAGAACATGTTCTCCAATATTTTGATTGCTCTTTAGATTGGTTATAACTACTACAAGGGGACCAATTTAATCAAAATCATGAATGATCTTGCTTTCGACTTGTGAAGGTTCCCTATTCCATAGAATGTAAGGATGTTTTCATGTGTAGTTTTCCTTTTCTAAGTTTTTTGCTATACTTTTCTTCCAGTGGGTTTCTTTTTGTTTATAGCTTGATGGTGCTGATAGCTAGAGTCCTGAGACCTCGATTGAAAGTGCTAACTATAGTCTTGAAGCCACTGATGGAAAGTAATAATTGCTAGAGTAGCGGAGCCCAAAAGAAAGACAAAAAAGAAGAAGAAAGAAATCACTAATTGCTACTCTCATTGTCAAGCATGAATATCAAGTGATTTCTAAACCTTGATCTTGCTATTAACTTGTCGTCGAATCTCAATTATTAGTGGTAATCACACCACCTAGCAAAAACTGCTAAAGTAAAAAAAAAAAATCCACACTTAGAAATAAAAAAAGAGAAAGATGGAGAGCATTTAGAGAACCTAAGCCTTTAGTTATGAACTAGGAAAAGTTACTTAACCCATGGAAGTCCTTCCCTATTTATAGGTTCTGACTAATCCTTGCGTTACATAATCACTTAAACTAGATCTTGTAAATACAATGAAACAGTTTAGTAATATAGCTCATTAAGTTGTGTAGTCAATCACACGATTGCGTAGAGCATTCCATATAGTTATGATGAGTTCTAATTGGTTGTGCCTAGACCGAATATTCTTGAAATATTTTGAGTGCTTGTCCTGAACTTGGTTGAAGGTCCTAACCTTTGTCTCAAACCCAACCCCAAAGGCAATTTTATGTGAACATCTTAAAATGGGTGAAAAGGAGGAACCAAGTAAAATCTTGGTCATAAAATTATGGCTATTTTATGTGAAATATATAATAATTTATTCATCTTGAACAGATCTTTCCTTCAAAGTTATCCTAATCCCCTAATCACAATGTGGTCTCTCCAGGTAAATAAGTTTTATCCACTAGTTTTTCATGTCATTTGTTGAACTAAGAGTGAACAACTTAAAAAAAAATTAAATAAATAAATGAATTTATGTATATCATTTATTTCTATGCCAAACTTCTTGTATTATATTCAAACTTGCTAAGTTACTTGGGCATTTATATTTACCCAGACAGGTAAGATAAAGCTAATAGTTATGATGATTAAATTATTTAGACATAAATGAATCAAAATAGATGCGTCAAACGTAAAGATAATACTTTAGTTAAGATAAAAACATTAAGAAATCATGAAAACTAAGTAAACAAGAGTTTAAAGAAAAATCTATTCTAGAACAGCATAAGATAGTATAAAAAGATGCATAAAATATCTATTCAAATTTAAAGAATAATGAATGAAAATGCGTTAAGTATGGTTAACAAACTATTCAATAGAATTTGAAGACTAAATAAGGTACCAAATTTTAAGAAGAAATAAGTAGCCCAAGACTTGTGGTAATGACAAAGAAATCAAATTTATGAATCATATAGCTAAGTCATAAGAAATAATAATACAATATAGACTTAGAAAAATTATGTTAACTTTAAGGATTTATTTTCATGCCTATAAGAACCACTGTGAAAGCAAATTTTGTGTTAAAAAAAGTAACAAGAAAATATAGAGTATAAAAAGGATCATCATATGATTTTTATTGATCTTGAGATGATAAATGATTAAATATGATGAGAATTGATTTGGTGTGGCTAAGAAAACGTAGAATGACAATATATGTTGAATCTATTAAAAATATCCATGATAGAGTATTAATAAATACAAGAACAGAACATGGAGTGACCAAAAAATTTCAAACTATAGTAAGTTTATGCCAAGGATCAATAATGAGTCCATACCTAATAATGATCATAATAGAGAAGGGGAGGAAAGAATTCAATTGTATTTAATCATTAATAGTTGCACTCATATAGTCCTAAAGCACTTTTATAAAGAATACGATTTATAATGTATACTAAATATAATTTATCATAATAAGGAAGTTTAAATGTCCCCTTATTGCGCATTTATCACAAAAAATGAATAAAAGCTAAATTCATGCATGGTTAAAAGCCAAAATGAAAAAAATTCTAACGAATGTGATCATCCCGCATCATTTAGTTGAGTTGAAACAAACACTTTTCTAAAGAGTTGGAAGGTGGCAGCCAAGGTAGTGGTAGTAGCAAAACAGACTTATGCACCTTTATGTGCACCTAAAAGTAAGGCTTCAAATGAACTGAATGTTAGAAACTATTTTCGTCTTTATAAAACTTGTTCATGATCATTTGATTAACTAATCGAGCGAGCTTGAACATTTTGTAAATACTCAATAACTAAATAAACAAGTTTGAAGCTAGTTGTTTGATTCATCATGTTCATGAATAATATTTTTTAAAACTCATTAAAACCCAATTAAGGCTTGTTTGATCAATATCATTTAACATTTTACTTTATATGCTCGATAAACTTTATTTGATATAGATCATTTATATTTTTTGTTAACAAGTTGCTCACGAACAAGCTAGAATAAGACTTGATTAAAGCTCACTTATTTCGTTAAATGAACCACTTATTAACAGACTTAATAATTCAACATGAATTGAGATCGGTCGAGCTCAAACAAATTTTTTATAAATGAGCGCAAGCTCAAACACAATCCTAAAACTTTGAATCAAACCCAAGTTGAGCTTGAATAAGATATATATAAATAAGCTTGAGCTTGAACAAGTACATGTTCTGCTCGGCTCAGCTCATTTGCAACTCTACCCAAAAATATGCAACTAATGTAATGTGGCAAATATGGAAATGTTGACAACCAACACGAGGGACTATTTAGGAAAGAGCAAGAAACTCCTGCATGTAACTTGAATCTACAGAAAAAACTCAATGATCTCACAAATAATTTGCACTCATTAATCAATCAATAGTTTGTTTAATTACAAGCCATAAATCCATATTTTATAAAGATAAGGCCAACTTTTAAATTCCAATATGTTATAATCTAACATATTTAAACTCAAACCTATTATTATCCAAAAAAAAAGCTTAACAAATGAAAATTAATTAAAATAAGAAAAGTTGTTAAGATAGAAATTGATCTAAAAGAATAAAAAATGGGAATGTAGTTCCACTTTAGCTTGATTTAGCATTGCATAATTAGCATAGGGCGATTGAATTTTTTGTTTATTTAACCCTCAGTGTAAAGAACTCTATTTTAGAGAACTAGTATCTACGTAGTCACCCAAGAGACCAAGGGCTAGCTTTTGTAGTTCATCCTCAATCATTCATATATCATCTAAAAAAGGTATGCCTTTTTACCTTGACTAGAAAAATGTGCTCAATATTTTTCCTTAGTATCATTTCATGGGAAATGACACATTCAACATCCAAATAGGTAAGAGATGGGATTCATAGAAGAAATTGTTGTGCAGAAATCCTTCATTTAGAAGAATCAAAGGCATTTCTCATTGTTTGAGTGGATAAGGGCATTTATATTCAAAAATAGGAATTATAAGCATGTTGGAAGGAAAATCTAAAACATAAGCATTAATTTTCCAACTTATTTTGAAAAGACAACAGACTTTTACATAAAATTACTTCTATTGGTTTGTGTGATGCATTGAAGACATACAAATCATGACAAAGTGATATTCATTATAGACTCTTAACATGCTTCTCTTAATATTCAAAAACACCAAAATGTTTCAATTATGCATTTCCATCTGCTTCTAACCTCAACATGTATATATTGTGCAAATGATCCAATAAAAAAAGTGGTAATGGGGCAAGAATTATAAGCTTTCTAAGGTTCAAACTCTAAACAATCTCAAATGATATCTTGCTTGTTTGATTTGCATGCATGGCCATTGTATGTAAAGTCACTAGTAGGAAGATATAGATCTCATTTACCTTTTTTTTTTCTGAATTAGCTACCTCAATAAAATTCCTAGGATTCTATTCACAACCTTAATTTGATCACCAGCATAAAGGTGAAAGGATACTAAGAATTTAAGGTAAGAACCCAATAATTTGCAGAAGGTCTTCGAAATAAGAAATAAAATTAGCACCTCAATTAATTATTATGGTCTTAAGTAAACTATGTAATCGAAGTATTTTCCAAAATAAAAATTTGGCTATATAGGATGCATTAGCCTTTGAACATGACTAATGTGAGCCATTAAAAAAAATTCTAGTTCTCCCACCAATCTCTATCATGGCCTCTGAAAATCCTTGAGAACTTCAATATAAAATCCCTAGGCAAATCAATACAAAGAATCTAAGGGACAAGTAGGAGAGTGTACATGCTAGCATGTTATGGCATGCATACCACAAATTAATCATCCTAGTTGTATCACTTCTTAATGAAGGCCAATAAAGCCTATATTCAAGCAAATAATTTTATCTTAACCAACATAGCTTGTTATGCACCAACATGCATTTCCCAAATAATACTATTACAAAAGAGAAGAATGCAAAGCAAGCCTACTACCTTCATAAAGATATGCATCTTGAACCATAAAAGAAGCAGATGCAATGGATAACATATCCTTGTGAACATAACAAATTAAAGAACGTTTAAGTCATATCAAATGCTACTTTTGTATATTTCAAAATCAGAAACATTAATGTGCATAGAAGTTAAGAATTAAAAAAATCAAGATAATATATCCACAAATTTATTTTAATTGATAGGTATATGTTTATTACTCAACATCATTTTGGTATTCATATATCTCAAGGCCTAGTGATCAGAAGTAAAAAAGAAATTCATTTGATAATAAATGATATCGTCAATATCTTAAAGAGAGTATAGCATTATCTAGCACAAGTACTTCAACCTAGTCTTTTTCAGTTTCTTATTAAAGTAGGCAACTAAATGACTTTTGTGGTGAAAAACATCACCAATAGCAATACTAGAGGCATCACAACATACTTGAAAAAAGCTCCTAAATTCAAAAAAGGTCAAAATTGGTGTATTCCATCAGCATCTTAATTTCCTCAAAGGCTTTTAAAACGGATGGTGTGCAAACAAACTTATTCATCATTAAAAACTTTTGGAAAAGTAGTGATGAAATTGAAGTTCCCAAGTCATTTATAACATTAATTAATCAGGAAAGCTCCTAATATCATCGAATAAAAGGAATTTGGCAAATAAAGGATTGCCTTGATGGAAAGGGAGGAAGAAGCTCCATGTATGCAACATGGAACTAGAAAGGATCAAACGACACTCAAATAATTTCACAAAAAAATTTGCATTCCTTAATCAATTAATAGTTTTTTTTTTTTAATTATAAACCACCAATCCCTATTTATAAAAACAGGGTTAGAAGATCAATGACAGATTTAAATTCAAATAAAATCTAATCCAGATAAAACATTTAAATTTGAAGGTAGTACTATCCAAAGATTACTAAACCTAACAAAATAGATTAACTAAATTTATGAATATTTGGCCAAAAATAGAAATTAACCTAAAAAGAAATGAAAACAGGCTTAGTTTAGCCATGTTGGCTTGATTTAACAACATTTGATTGCTTATACCAAACAAGTATTTACATGCTAATTTAGTCTGAATAGTGGCTTACACAACATTATTTTGAGTTTAATGTTGCCCTACATCAACTTGAATAATAAAATATCAATAATGAAATAACATAATGGTCACATTATAATGTCAACTTGTAAAGGTGAAAATATTTGCAGTAAGAGTGTCAATAATTTGACCTGACATGGCAACTCGATAAAGATTTGCCCCAAAAAAAAATTCTGAGTTTGGATTTGACTCGATAGATTTTTGAGCCGGGTTCGGGTCTAAAAAATTGACCCATTTAAATTTTTTTGGGTCGGATTTGGGTTGATCCGCAAACTCAAAATTGATCCCAATTTGATTGAAAATACATGTCCAAATAGGTCACGTGGATTGTGTTCAAGTTAGTTGAGTTAAAGGTGAGATGAGTGCGGGACAAGATTTTTGCTTATTTAATAAATAGATTGGATTTGAGTCATACCAATTCGGGTTGGGTTAAATTTAGAACCAGAATCATACCTGTTTTGATCAATATTAGAACCAAATAGTTTTTCAAAAACTGGTTTGGTTCATCCGTTCGTTCAGCCATCTATTTTAATTGAATTCTATGAGGAACTAGTTTTTGGCTTAAACCAAATCAGTTGGAGGACTACACTGTTTAACCAGTTAGACCAGCTAGTATGATCTGAATTTTAAAATCATAATAGTGAAGGGCTATTTAGGCTCAAGTGCAGCATTGATCTCATACATAGTTGCTTAATTAAGCTTTAACTTATGTTCAATCTCATACAATACATCAGTATTGCTTAGAACATCAAGTTCAATGACTAATTGATACATCATCAAGTATAGGAATTAATGCTACAATCTCCTTAGAACAAGGAATATTCTCTAGCACTTTCAGTAAAAACTGAAAAATCAAGTTAACATACTACCACATGTTGACCTACAACTATGTGTCATTTAAAATTAAATAAATGACATAGGTTAAATGCCATAATCTGAAATTAATTAAATTGATTTGATATGAAAATTCAACTTCATAACGTAAAAGCATCAAAATTAATTAAATAGAAAATATCGAATCAATTAATGATCGATCCAAAATTAAAATTAATTTTAATGAAATTATGCGATATCAAAGTCGAGAAGCTCGACGATGTCTAAACGACTTCGCCATAAATTGATCAGCCGTCGCCAAACGCGAGACTATCAAACGACACCTTCCGAGACCCATTCGACAGTGTGCGCGAATGCCGATCAATTCGAATGCGATGCCGCACAAATTGTAAACCTAATTTCATCCGTCGCTGCCGACGTTGTAACAACCTCCATCACGAATTGATCGGTTTCTGACAATCAAAACATCTAAAATTGACACCCATATTGTTGGGTTTAGTGATAAATTAATATCACATAAAATAATATTAAATTATAATTAAAAGGACTAATGTTTAATTTAAACCCTTTAATTCTCTACCTCTCCTCCGCTTTCGTTCAACCAATCGAGACCCGTCTAAAGATCGAACGATCGTTGACCCTCATTTCACGCCCTCTACTCATTCGACTCTCCTCTCTGGCCACGGCATTCTCCCTTCTCGAAGTTTGCTCTCACTTCCAATCAAGCTCTAGGGCACGCACACGCCTCCTTCCTCTCGACATTTCCTCTCGTTTTCTTCTTTGTTTCTTGCTTCCTTTATGACTTTCCTTGTTTCTAGATTTCTCTTCCTTTTCCGCTCCCAAAGACTTCTTTCTAGCTTTTCGTCCACCCACGGTGAACCCGAACCAAAATCAGTTGACCAACCCCCCTTTGAAAACCCTTTTCCTCTTAGCATTGAAACCTTGTTTCTCGACCTTGCTTGTTCCATGCATTTGAGTTTGGAAGTTAGGTTTTTGCTAAATATGCTATATCTTATGCTTGGGATTATGCTAAGAGTTTCCTTTAGGGATTTGGGATGATGTATGGCCCAAATAAATTTTTTTAGATTTTATGGTATTCATGCTGAAAATGCTTTGGGATAATGTATGGCCCAACCTTTTTTCTTTCTTCTTTTGTCTCTTGTGGATGCCTATATTTTTTTTAGGTGCTTGCTGAAATTGGTTTTTACCTAAGGGAGGTTGAATCGAAAGTTTTTTTTAAGAGGGTTGGGTGCTTTCTGAAATCGGTTTTACTTAAGGGAGGTTGAATCAAATTTTTTTTTGTAAGGGGTATGGGTAGCTACTTGCTATTTCCTATGAGTTTCATTTGCTTTGCCTCTTGCACATAAAATCTGAAATCAAGGAGAGATGGAGTTAAGATAGAAGTATGGGGATATGATAAGTTTAGATGTGTAGCCTAAATGTCATACTATTGTTGTTCTTGGGTTACATGTCTAATATTTCAATTAGCTTACTCGCTATGATACATGCTGAAATTCTTTTATTTAGTATGGGAATGATGCAATGCTTGCTGAAATTATTTTACCTAAGGGGAAATCCAATGATTTTTTCTAAAGGGATAATGCATGCTGAAAATATTTTTACTAGAGAGAAATTAAATCGATTTGCTTCTAATGTGTATGATACATGCTGAAAGTATTTTTATGAAAGGAGAAAACTATTAGCTTGTTGTTTAGAGGCATAAAACATGCTGAAATTTATTTTATGTAAGGGGAAATCAATCAGTTTGTTATCTAAGCTTGCTGAAAATTTCTTTTATTTGAGCCGGAAGTTTGAAAATCTGATAAGGAAGGATGTATGGCTTAAATATCATAATTATTTGTTGTTCTCATGAATTTAATTTTCACTTTGATTTTCAATTGATTTCAGGGGAATTATATATATATCCTTCATATTTAGAAATCTAAAATTGAAAGGAAGAAGGTTGATTGACTGTTAAGAAGGTTGTTTTCCCTTTGTGATCACTAAGTCATTGCTTGTTTTGAAATCTTTCTTTCTTTTGATCATTGATCTTATTTGAAATAGTGATTTGATTAATCAAAAGATACTGTTCATTTTTGTCGTTTTATTTCATAGAGTGCATCATGATCTTGTTCATACTTGCTTTATTTCATATATTATTAAGATACTATCTATGCCTTTTTCTACATGCTCTTGACATTATGAGGTGAATATGAGAGAAAAATGCAATGCTAATAAAATCTTTCTTGATATGCAATGCTGAGCTTTAAATTTCATGATATATATCTACCAATCTCCAACATGGTAAATCACGCTATCATTTATTATCTCGACACATATCATATATTTTCATACATCTTATCTGAATTTCAAACATGCCCACATACACCAGAGAAATTGTAAAGATGTACTTTCTCAATAAAACATGCATGTTTCTTTTGTTTAAAAAAATACATTTAAATTTGTATATAAACAGGAAACATCTAAAAAAAAATACATATACATCTGACATGTTCTACTAACCCTTCTTTCACACCCATGGGGGAGAGAGAGGAGGTCATAAATTTTGATTATTATGCTCTAATCAAATATACACGCAGCTTTTTTTGTTTATATACAAATGCAGCTTTAAATTCATATAAGCATCTACCATGTTCTCCAACATGCAGAAATGCTATGCTATCGTAGTGTCTCACGACATACCCATACACGTCTTTCTCGACATAGGCCTCTATGGCAACCCCATTGTGGGTGAGAGCCGGTGTAAATTTGATTATTTTGTCAATTAAATGCACGCAGCTTTAAATTTATTACTATAAGACTACTCACGTTTCTCCAACTAGGAAACTGTCATATTTATCTTAACCCATACATTTTTTTGGAAAGACCTAGCAAGACTTATGCGGATGATGACGGGAGAAATAAATTTTCAAAATAAAGGAAGGTGAAATATGTCATATATAAATGCTTATACTTTAATTTCATATACACGTGAATGCAATTTATCATTTTACGCTATGTTATTCGCTCATCGTTCCAATGCACGTAAAACCCGTGATATTGTGTTGTCAACGCAGAATCTCGATGATTTCTTGTTCAATGGAAAAAAATTGTGAGAACCCATACACGCCTCTTCATGCGAATAAATTTTCATGTAATGACTACCATACGCCTTTGCATGAAGACCTACCCCAGCCTCTATGGGATGACGCCGATAATCAGAAATTTTCTTTAAAAAAAAAAGATAGAAAGGGATGAAATGGGTTAACATGTTGGCTTAAAATGCTCTTTGGTATATGAATACTCGCTTCATCTCAAATAATGAAAATATCTTATTTGTGAAAAGTATGACATAAAGTGGATTCTATCTGTGACACGTTAATACACATTAGATACGCTCAAACTTAACGCTCCCCACTTTACTTATTCACAATTCATGATTTATACAGAGACATGAAGACTTAAAGAAACACATATGAATAAATTAAATCTACCATATTTATGACACATAGAAGATATCAAAAAAATGGTTAAGTTAAACTCACAAGATATGATTACAACTTAACCCTGCAAAAGAACTTAAACTGGTAAAGAGAAAAGGAGAGTAGAAAAAAAAGGTGAAAGGAAATCCTCTTATTTATAGCTTCCTTTCCTTTGCTTATCTATTCTGGCGATCGACATGACGCCGTCATAAATCGCAAAACTATCTAATGAATGCCATCATTATATTACATATTAATGCATGGCAGACGTAAAGATTCTTTTATCTCTTTCTTCTTTGAAGAAAAATAAAGTCTTTCTTATATCTTCTTAATAAATTTAATGAGTATTTGTCCCCACTTGTGAGCTTCATGGAGGTTAATTAATAATTTACCCTTTTTTAAATGAAATATGACATCTATATATTTTTATATTCCCTCCTTATCAAGAGAAATAAATGCTATATGTATTTGATCATATGCTTTCAAAATGGTTTATTTTAAATTTTCTGATTTGTTACATAAAGAGAATTTTAGCCCAAATCAAATGCCTAAATTCATTCTCCATCACTTTATATTTGATCATATGCTTTCAAAATGATTATTTATTTTATTGATTATACATAAAGAGGGTTTTAGCAAACCAAATGCAAATTCATTCTTCATCACTTTATATTCATATAGCTTTCAAAATGATTATTTCATTTCTTTATTGCTTGATTCCACATAAAGAAAGAGTTTTTTAAACGAACGCCTAAACTCATTCTACCATCACTTTATATTTGATCAAATCTTCAAAATAATTTCATATGATTGACATGTTGTGGGTTCAAAATAATATAAAGATATCATATTTTCCAGAACAGATGCTATCCTTCCGGTTTGGTCTTGACGTCAAGTTAACAAAACCCAAAAATGTATCAAAACCTAAACTGCAAATTACATTTCAACAAGCATTTAATGTCTGCAACATTTAAAGAAGATACTTATGTAGAAATGTTCAAACAATAGGGACATGCGTTAAGATAAAAAAAAGAAAATGCTACATCTTCCGGTTTGGTCTTGACCGGTCAACAAAACCCAAAATGTATATTTAAACCTAAACTCAAAATTGAACTACGTTTCAACTAGACATTTAATGTCCATACAACATTTTAAAAGAATGATGTATGTTGAAAGTGTGTTCAAACAATAGGACATGAAGTTAGGTATAAAACAAAAGAATGTATATAATCCGGTTGGTCTTCTGACCGGCCCGTAACAAAACTCAAAATCAAAATTGACATATAAACTCCAACTTAGACATTAATGTCCATACAATTCAAAGAATATATCCGATGCATGTTGGAGTAAATACTAAGTCAAAAAAAAAGAAGATGCTACATCTTCCTGGTTTGGTCTTCTGAGGAAGTTAACAAAACCTAAAAATTTGATATTATAAAAATTTCAAATTAATAATATCTCTATATATAATACAAAAATACAATAATATAGCAAAATTCAAATCAAGAAAAAGTCCCAAACCCGACCCTCTATGTCAAACTAGAGCAAGGTTTTGAAGGATTATACTTTGAGATAATGAATAATGATCCTCTCAGAAAATCCAGTAGTATCTATCAATCGATATTAACCCTAATCGAAGGATAATTATAATTAAGATTTGATGATAAATGATCATATATATTCAAATCTAAAATCAATCATAAAAAATGATCAAAATTCAAAGAAAATAACACAAAAGAAATTAATTATTTAAATTAAAACTAAAAAATAAATAAAATAAATCCACCCTCCCATTGTTGTTTCTGGGTGACAAATTAAGAAAATTTTTTTGCTCACAAAGAAAATGTCAAATTAAATACATAACTACCTTCACACTCAAATATTCCTAAAGCTCGTATGACGCGTCCTCTGCTCTCATATGGTCATACAAATACTTAAGCATTTACCTGAGCCCTCCACGGTTGGCCGATATGACACCACTAAATTACTTGCCACTACCGCAGTAGATGTTCCCAACGCTGCTTTTGAGTTGGAAATGTAGAGTATTTGGTTGCAAAAAAGCCCCATGTAAGGTTGACTTATATTTGTCCCCTTAGACAAACTCCACCCTGCGCCAGCACACGACGAATCCATTGTTGACAAGGATCCTTCTAGGTCATACCTCCTAAGTGGACCGGATCGCTGAACCGGATGGGAACCATGGATCTTGACGGGCGCCATCGTTCCCCACAAAAGTTTAAAGTTAAAATAATAAATTTCATAAGTTAAAGCTCCACTCGCAATTATATACTCGTTATTTAACGATTCATCGACTAGCCTTAATCAAAGTTTCTCTCGGATTGAGGTAATTAACTATAGGCTTACTATAGGAAACCAACCAGATATATAAAAAAGTTCTCACCAAATGAACGAAATCTGTAGTGTCTTATCTACTATTCATCTCAAATTATCACCGACACTTAAACAACTCTTTTCTTTTCCGAAAGAGGTCGGTGGCGAATTTTCGGATCCCACACCATACCATAATCATCATCAATAATATCTTAAGATACTCATATTCAAAACTAGTGTTATATACATCCACACGTGGTCCAATATAATTCAAGGATCTAGATGATATGCTGGTCATGATGGTTTCTGTAATTGTTCTTGTAGCAAAATATAGTGGTTAGACTTTCAACCCTTGCAGTACTTTCTACAAGTATATGTTACTTCCTTAAATGGACATTGAAATTGAGATGTAGACAAACAAATAAGAGTAAAAAATTGTCGATACCAATGCCGGTATGGTAGAGATCAATAGCCATCATACTTAGTGTGTGGCTCCTTGGGCCATAGGTAAAATGAAGATCATGCAAAACAATCATCATGACATTCGGGTCTATGAAGTTGTAGTATATATCATAATCATATCATTATGGAAGGATAGAGGAGATCAATCAAAATAATAAACATGCCGAAGTTATTGATCATGATATTTATGTTGACATTGATAACAATATAAATGATGGGAAAGGTCATTCTCTAAGCCCCATGAATAACCACGAGCTTGTATATTGTATGTGGGACGTTGAACATAGGAGTAAATGTTGAGTTGGGATGAGGCTTACGAGCAATTGATGTTTATGAAGACAGCTTCGAGCAGGTGGGCAATGGACAAAAAGATTAGAAGGGTGTTGTTTGCGTAGATAAATAGTCGAATTAAATGATTATTCAACTCTAATACAAAATAATGGTGATTGTCGCAGAGGAGAAGAAAAGAGAAAACTAAGAAGAAAAAAGAAAACTAAAATCCATCATGAGATAGAAATAAGAGAGAAATGAGAATAAAAGGACTTCAATTATATTCAATCATCATTAATTATTCTCATACAGTCCTCACGCACCATTTAAATAGAATAGAACCCTTAATATATAAAAAAAATAACTCCAACTATAAGACAAACTCTAATGTACCATTATTACATAATTAACATAAGAAAAATTGAAACATACATAAAACTAAGTCAGCTTGGGATCACTTTTATTTTATTTTTTTTTTTTTTTTCTTTTTGGTTTTTATAATTTAATTTTTTTTAAAAATGTTTTGTGATGATAATTGTTTTTAAAAATGCTCAAAACATCCAAAGATTATTTTTGAATATTTTTTAAAAATAATATAAATTATTTTCAATAATGAAAAAATAAAAATACTACACTAAACAAACATGTTTCAAAAATAACATAAAAACAAAAACATAAAACATAAAACAAAATTGATCCCAAATAAGCTCTAAATGGGAAACAAGGATAAAATCAATGAGGAAAAGATCCAAATAACTTATTAACGTGCATTAATGTATTTTTATTGGTTATAAATATAGTTACAGTATATGATCAGAGTTAGATATTGGAGGTGTTTGCATATTATAGTTCTTATTAGCTCGAAATGTGGTAAAATATTTAGAAGGTTAGAACAACAAAGAAAATATTTTGAAGATAAATGCCTTAGAATGAGTACAACAAAGATTGCATATGACATGCAATTTTAGTGTGATAGTTACAATTGTCAGTCAATATAATCTTATGATAAAATAATACCTAGATATCATAGATTTGAGTATCTTCGCTATTATATAGAAGAATATAAATTTAAATGAAACCAAAACTTCTAGAGTTAAGATTGAGAGGTTAAAAAAAAAAGTGTCTTAGGAATATTATGCGATAAAAAGATATCACAAAAAATGATTTTATAAAATGCAACTAAGTAATTTATTTTGTATGAATTTAAGTGTTAAGAAGTAAAAAAATCAAAGTTGAGCACAGTAAAAATGAGAATGTTACAATGAATATGTACAAAACTAAGAATGGTAATTTGAAAAATGAATATATTAGAGAGATTATGAGAATTGTATCCATTAAAGATAAGACAGTTTTAATTAAACAAGTTCTTTGAACATGTACAATTCGAGACTGAAAATGCACCAATTAGATAGGTGGATAAAATTAATGTCAAAAGATTAAAAAGATAAATGAGTATATCAAATAGAAACTATTCAGAACTATTTACATAGAATAAGTTTATTATCTCATCCAACACTAAACAAGAATGAATGAAAAACAATGATGCATAAAGCCAATCCAAAGATTTAGGATAAAATCAATTAAGATAATGATAATGACCATTGTCTTAAAAAAAGCTCCTCATACTTTTGGAACTTCTAGTGAAGGCCATGCATAAACTAGCTTCTCGACACACATCTATTTTAAATTGGATGTCATTAACAACTAAATGTAAGGATGCCGATGAAAGTAACTGTAGGCAACATTTGCTTACCACAAGCTAATCTGCCACCTGCATTTCCAGTAGTAAGGCTAAGTTCATGTCCTCCTAGAACAAGGAGGAAGAAAAACAAAATTCGTATCAGCATCATGATCAAAGTCAAGATAGAAGTGAAGAGAAAAATTCAATGAAGAAATGGAAGGAAAGATTCAAATCAACAGGTATTTGACAGGAAATGGATGCGTTAAGCATTACCCTTTCCAAGATCATCCTCAAGCTCATGAACCACAAATGCTCTTCCAACAACAGAATTAGGTCCATTGAGTGGTATCTGATTCACAAAACATCACAGTAAAAAAAAGTAAATGATGCAGATTTTAGGTTAAATTTGGTGGAGGAAATTTAAAGGGCACTATTCTGACAGGAATGATTGCAGCTCATAATAAAAAAAGAAAGATAAATTCAAGGTCAAAGAGACACCTGGTTGTCTACAATTGTGGCCTCAGCTATACCTATTAACACAGCAAGCAATAGCAAACAGCGGAAAATTAGTCATCAGAGTGATAAAAGAAAAAGAAATGGACATGCATTACCATCATCACTAGCAACTATGTTTCCCAAGTCACCCACATGACGAACTTCATCTTCAGGAGCACCATGTGTCAGGTTGTTAGGATTGAAATGGGCACCTGCATCGAAAGTTCTAAAACTTTGATAAAAAAGTAGAGAACAGAAAAAATGGGTCAGCTTTATCATTCAATAATCTTGAAGAATTGGAATGCTGTATAATTAATCAAATCATCATTCAATTAAAGAGGTATGGCCATCTATAAGCAGGGACTTCAAAATCAAGCCTAAGATAAAATATATGAACATATGGTTTGCCGACTAGGAAGTTAATTCATTAGCATTCATTTTACTCCATGATTAGATAAAAAATAACAGATGTTTCACCTGTTGAAATGCATCCATTGGTAGTATCACCAAATTCATGCTGCAGAAAATAAGTTTGGTAAGTAGGGAAGTAGCCTATATAGCATGATCAAACAAAAGATAATCAAGAGGGCTGTAATCTACACAAAAAAATTAAAGAGTATATTTAAATTATTTAAGCAAAACTTACAAGATGGAAGCCATGAAGTCCAGGAGTAAGTCCCGTCACACGTACATTAACAGTTGTGGGACCTGGCAAAAGTAAACTACAAATACATGATAGGAGCAAATATCTTGTGCATATAAATTACATGTATTGCAAACCAAATGAACAGTCTTAAAAGAAATAATTCAACTCATCATCCTTCAAAGTTTTGAGTTCATCCTGGTGGCCAAAAGAAAGGCACACCGTGGTGGTTTTCGAGTGTATTGCTTTACACAGATGAACCGGCCATGAGACTCACTCTATGAGGGTTTCTAGGTTGCAAAACATTTTCATGCTTTTGAAAGTTAAAGCTTCTTGCTTCCTGTAACTTTCATCTTTTCCACCATTGTCTTGGGGCTCATTCAGTTGTATGATAGAAAGCATATTTTAGTGAAAGATGATTTTGTTCCATTCACTTTATGTGTGAAAATTATATCATCCACATTTGAGAGATTTTGAAGATGTATGCAGAGTTTAAAACCAAGATAAATTTCTAATTATGTCATTTTTTTAATGAGTTCTCTAAATTGAATCAACCAGATGGGCCCTTACATAAAAAATAAAATATGAAACCTAAGCGTTACATCCTAAAATCAGCTCCAAAATGGTACATAGGCCGATAAGCACAAGCTTATTACTTGAAAAGAACAAATAGAGGCTTCAACCCAAACTCAAAATTATCTCCATGTGCAAGGTAGAAACAATGAATAATGGCATTTTTAGTTCAATTCAATTATATTAGTAGCCACATAATCACCTTGTTAAATCAAATCGTTTTAAAAGCCCCAGAGAAATTAACCGGTCCACTCATCATTCATAATTCTAATTATTTAACATCAAAATGCAGAGAAGCTATCTACATGCACAAGAAAATGCTCAATTTACCAAAAACAGCTTCACCTCATACAAGCTCTAAGAATGATGAAAGAATTGTAGATTACATTAATCATTCCATAATTCAAAATTCTCACCCCCAATTCATTTCTATATTTCAACCATCTACATCAAAACCCAAGCCTCTTAATTCCCCTAAGTCAAAGAACGCTGCCCCAAACAAAATGAAATCCGTTGAAGTTTTCCCCAATGTACTGAGCTGAAGCGTACGCATTTTCTAAAATGGAAAACGCATCCACCATATACGATGAATGAAAAAGAGCAAATGGCCATAAAGAGAGCAAACCGTCATCTTCCTCAATGTACTGAGCTGAAGTGTACGCATTTCCTAAAATGGAAAACGCATCCACCATATACGATGAATGAAAAAGAGCAAATGGCCATAAAGAGAGCAAACCGTCATCTTCCTGGACGAGGGTGACAACGCCCTCAACCTGGGAGTTTCCCTTGAGAACAGCAACGGCCTTCTTCTTGGCGAAGACAACGATCATAAGGCGAGGCACCACGGCTACCGCAGTCTTCGAGTGGAGTCAAGCTCTGGCCGGAGAGAGTAGAGGAAAGGGCGGCGGCCGGAGGAAAGAGGCAGGAGAGAGAGCACGGCTTGGCCGCGATGATGGCGTGGGCAGCGACGGCGGCCATCAGACTCTTGAGATTTCAAAGCTAGAGTCACAGGAGTGATAGATAAGGGCTGCAATGTAGAGCCTGTTATGTGAGATTAGCTGCGGGTATGAGCTGGTGGCGTTGCGGAATCCCGATGCCTGGGTGAGAATTTATATATATATATATATATATATACATATATATATATGATTATATCTCATGCAAAAATGACCTCTATAGATAAAAAAATATATATATATATATATAATATAATATAAATTATGTATTCACATAATATATTAATATTAATATATATAATAATTAAAATTTAATATGACATTAAAAATAATAATATATTATTATTATTATTATTTATTATTATTAGATACATCCCCAAAATTAATCGATCAAAATCTAAGAAGATTGAACGCTCGACGCAATCACCATTTGAAATTACAATAAACAATGCTGGCGATAACATAAAGAAAGTCATTCGATACGAATAATCGATCGACGTCATCGAGATGAAAGCATCCGATCCAAAGGCCACCATACATAGATGGATCGAAGGCTCGAGAGAATCCAACGAATCCAAGATCACCCAATTCCAACATATCATTAAGGCACCCGGGATCATCAAATATACCGTCTCGATCGGCGGATCGACTGCCGTCCGAAGGAGAGTGGTTGAGTTTTCCAATTTACGCCGCACTCCCAAAAATCTATAAATAGAGCTTCATTCTCACCTTGTGGGACCGGATTTCAGACCCAGAGCCGAATCCACGGCCGACACGAATGACGATCTATTGCCACCAGCTACACCAAGGTTTCAAGATCGAGTCGCCTTAGAGATCGCCTGATGACTAAAAGACCAGTTGCCGCCTTTCTCAAGATCAAGAGGTTGCTCCTTCCTCGCCGCTTTTTGGGAAACTTCTCCTTGAGTTGGAGTTGATCGATGTACTTTTCTACACTGAATATTGTTTTCAAATAACACCTTCCTCCCGAACTAACGGTAGAAGCGACATGTATCTTTTGAACACATAAAGTTCTGGCCGTGACGCAGGCCTGGTTTTTTCCCTTAAGGGTTTCCAATGATAACCCGTGTTCATATCCCCGTGGTGTTGATAATTTTTGACGACAAGATCTGCATCTACCTGAATAAAATTCTCTAAAGACGCACAATTATATTTTTAAAAATAAATTACACTTCTTATGTATAAAAAGATATCACATATATATAAATATAAAATTTTAAATATTGAATAAATAAATGCATAATAATTATAACATGTATGTAGATTAAAAAAAAGTTGTACACAACTAACATACAAAATTTTCCAAAAAATAGAATACAAAGATTCCTTAAGTGACAATTTAAGAAGAAATAAAATATGAGATCATGTGCTATTTTAAAGTTCAATTTAGGACTATTATAACTATTTTAAAATAATTATAGAACAATTATTAAAAAATATATATTTTTTAAAGAGTTTTTATTTTAAATAAGTTAACGATAATTTTTGTATACCAACCACACTATATAGACATTAACTGATATCTATCGACAAATATCAAGTGTAGTCAACTACAAAGACATAAAAGGGTGGACAATGAGATTATAAGTTATATATAGTTGAATGTTGGTCAACTACAAACATTAAAAGGCAATTGAATGTTTAAAGGTGTTTGCAAATTCGCATCTATATAGGAAATGACAAATGATTAGGAGTTGGATGTCGAGAGTTAAACATTATGGACACCAATTAACTATGGATATTAAAACGTCATATTGGTCCACACGCATCCAAAACTGGGTATTGATGAACATTAGGAGTTTCACATCAATTAACTACGAATGTTAGGTTAGAATGGATTAGATGATAAATTACAACATTAGATCATTATATGAATGAGCGTGTAGATCATTTGTTCATAGAGCATTAAATAAGCTTCATAATAATGAAAAAAATTTTTTAAATAAGTCATTATGATGGCTACATCATAGTCATATATTTCATCAATAAAACACTTTTTTATGACAATGGATAGCCTTATAACAAAGTTAAAAAGTGTTTTTTCTTGGTATGGTCAATAAATCTCAATGAAAAATTGATATAAAATTATAATAAAAAATAATTTATTGATTTCAAGAGATGAAATAGAAAGTGCTCTCTTTGATCTTCCTTACAAAAAAAAAATTATTTATGATAATCTTAATAAATTAAAAAAAAAAATCTACAAGCATGACAAAATTTGATTAATGTCTAAGAAGCAAGAGTTTCACCCTCAAATTAAAATTGTACTAATTTTTTTTACCAACTTACCATAGTGAAAAGAAATTAATGTTATATTATGTCTTCAAAAACATTAAAATATATAATCTTTATGCCTCAAATATTTCTAAACATGTCAATCTTAATGAGTATAAGATTGCAAGGTATCATCCTAACATCTAATCAATCAAGTATATATATATAATCTTTTGGAATTAAATACATGATTATTCAAACTCTAATTTTAATAAATTTATAGCTAAATTAAACAATAATTAGATAGATGCAATAATTCAAAAGATAATATATATATATATATATATTTAACAGCTTCATTCGCTATAATAAGTATATAATCAAATTAAAATTTAATTTATGCAATTATCTATTATTAAAGGACTACATTAATGCATAAAATTAATCAATTGAAGATTGATTCAAATTTTTAAGTGTCAAAATTCTTATTAAGAGAATGTCTTTTGTGCTACACAATAAGTCTTTAAACAAACTCATTGATATATGCTCTACCAATGTGCTGATATTGAATCATTTAGAAAAGACTAATTGTGAAAAAAAGAAAGCGAGGAGGACACTCACATCATACACCCCGAGAAGCTGTGAATCTTGCAAATGATAAATTTCATCATCGTGTAAATTTCTAAATAAATTCTTTGGCATATAGGATTGTCAAAAAAGCTAATGGTTCTCGAATAACTCGTTAAGTAACTCATGTTCGGCTCGCTCATTAAGCAATCAAACCGAACATGAACAAATATTTTAAGCTCGATTTATAAATGAGTCGAACATAAACAATCCTTTGTTCGATCATATTTGATTTGATTTAGCATGAAATAAAATATTATTTTATTTTATTTGAGCTTTTGTCATTAAAAAGAATGGCCCAGGTTAAAATCAACTCTTACAAATTTTTCGGATTATTGTTTTTCAAGTCATTTTGAGTTTATACATGCCATTTCGAACAATTCGATCCGAACACGAACAAAAATTCAACTCGCTCAAACTCTGCTCATTTACACCTCTATTTGCATGTTATTTTTGATATAATTTTATCAATTATATGAAATATATTTATGTAAGGCAGGCTTAGTTTATGATCCTTAATGGAAGAAGAAATCCAAGCTCTTACTTGTAGAGCTTAAATAAGTTGTGTTGATGTATAAAGGATTTCATATTAATTGAGGCAAATTCCATATAATGTATTGTGATTCAATTTCCACTTTTATATTCATTAAAAGTTGTGGTTTCAATTGTTTCCACGTGTATAGGTGATTGTTGAACTGCTATCGAATCACAAGAGTTATAATTGATGTTATATATTATTTTGACATGAGTTCATAAGAGTTAACGCTAAACTGTTTCTGTTATACTTGACAAGTAAAAAATTATAAGTGATGCTTGCTTTATTTTAATATGCATATTTTTTCAAAGCTAATGAATTTTTCCACATTAAGTTATTGATATTTCACAAAAAATTCTTCTAATTGAACGTAGATCTTGATACAAACTTGTATATCTTAAAGCACCCACATAAGGTATAATTATTTTAGAATGATTTTGAGATCATTTGAATTTTATTTTCAAATATATAGTTGAAAAGAGTGACTCGATGGATTGAATATAATAGGTTCGATGTCTGAGAAATATTTTATGATCATAGGAGATCAAAATAAATCATCCAATTAAGTACTCTAATTTTAGATCAAAATATCAAAATAATTCATTAAAAATATATCTTATTTTTACGTGTATAGAGAAGAGAATATTAAACTCTAGTTATTAGTAACCGATGATCGTTGTCAATGATAAGGTCAACACCTGACATCATCATTGAAGCCAACACCCACCATCACCCTAAAAACCAACACCCACTATCATCAACAACTTGATTTAGGACTTTGGGAGTACAATGCGAAAAAATAATGATGAATGTATTATAGAAAAATCTAATGTTTAGAAAGTTGCGATGCCATCAAATTTTTTTTTTCTTCAAAAAATCAAACTATAGTTTTCTGACACAACAAGGAGCCAAGGTTGTAAAACATAATTTTCTGACCGCAAATTCTTCTAAACATAGACGGATCACGGTGTCCAAACAGCACTACAATGCGATGTAGCATCGCCGCACCGCCATCGCCACGCCAAACGCACCCTTAACCACTAATAAGGTAGATATCTGCCATCAACAAACACTAATATCCATAATTAACATTAAGACCAACACCCATCATTAACACTAATACTATTGTTCACCATCATAAATAATATCAACATATATTGTCACCAATGCCAATAACTATCATCACTAATAAGCAAATGCCCACTGCCCATAATTTCACAAATGCTTGTCAATGAAACCAAGACTAATGCTTAGCTTTGATACCAACACTAAAACATGTTATTCATGCCAATGTTGACACTCATAGTTGCTAATAAGTCAAATGCTCATTGTAGACACTAATATCGACACTCAACATTTGGTCACTAAACTCCTCTTCTATAAAAAAAAAATAATCGAGTAAACCACCAACGATCTCTTTATGATATTTTGAATAACTTAAGATTCATATCTCTATCGTGAAAAGTCATATTTTATAATTCATGATTAGTACATTATATTAATATCTTCTTCAATTATGAGCAAGGATATTTGTAACTTATGATTGCCACTACTAAAATCATTTCAACAAAGCCAGACTTCCTAAGTTTTCCATGAAAAAATCACATGTATCCTATGAGCTACTCTTAACTCATTTATTGTGTATACATAATTTTTGTACAATGTTAGCTCTTGTGGATTAAGGTAAGGTTCTCTCTCAAATATAGATTACCTAAATTAATTTAAAGAGCTTTTTAAGTTGAGTGAGCTCAAATCCAACAACAAAAGATTTTATACATTATTTGCAATTGACAACAAGATTCATTAAAGGCTCTAATTTTAACATACAACCTAAAAAATATCAAATCTACCCATCATAAGGCTTTTTGAGTTAAATATGCGTCATAAGTTCTCTTCATGCACTTTTTCCCACAGTGTAGTTCTAATATACCATCAAATGCTTCCACTTACATCGGAAACTTCAGCTTCTATCCAAGATCAACCACGATGACTGATAGGTTAAATGGCTAAACAAAATTCTCAAACCTTACTCTACACCATAGTGAGTGAATGCGTTTGCCTAGACCTTACACTTTGATTAGCAGTTGCTTCAAGTGTCATGTGACAAGCCTCAACTCAGTATAGCCCCTACCTAATGGAGAGAATGAGCTACATTATTATGCCGTAGGGTATTATATCATAAGGATCATACCATCAGATTGTACCCTTAAATAATTCTTTTAAAAAATCAAGTGAATGTGACCTAAAAGAATCCAAGATGGAGAATGTGATAAATGATGAGTGAAAACCTAATGAGGATGCAACAGTTCTGTAAAGATGCTATGAGTTCATTTCAAGTCACCAGCTACTTCTAAGGACTAAAAATGCATTATCAGATTCTAGATTCATCCAACTTGCACGAACAAGAGAGAGACGCTATTCATTGATGGTGATATTTCAATAAATACTGTCTCTAAAGCAGCCTTGCTTGGAGGAGGTTCGGTGCCTAAGTCAAACCTAGCTCCTTTTTTTATATGACCTGAGTGAACCATGCATTACTGCATGCTACTGAGAGTTGTCTAGTTTCAAATTAATAAAAATAATATAAATTGTGATGTTCTTCCTATAGATGTTACACACATCCTCATACATTGTCCTTAGCACAATAGTATCAATGGCATCCCCTACGCAGTAAATAACTTCTATGTTTTTATTATAAATTGACTTAATTGGCAACCATTTAGCAAGTGAATGGATGACAATGTCATATTCTACAATTAAAACAGATGGTAATTATATCTAGAATAGAATCTAGATACACAAATAGCATATACATGTGCTGTTAAATTAGTTTTACCACTAGGAAGGTACCACCGCCTATTTAGCATTACATGTGCATTAGTTCTGTTAAGTCCCAGTTGCACTGTTACATAAAATTCGTGACCTGCATTGAGAATGAGTCACGTGATTATGAGGGAAAGATAGCATAAGATATTAAGATGGATACGGCATATCATGATTTTCAAATGGCTACAGGAAAATAAAAAGTTATTCAAACAGAATTGAAATTCCAGCTCAAAAAAAAAAAAAAAAAAACATTGGTAACTGTCCCGTTTCAATAGGTATAGCAGCTGTTATAGTCCACAGTTCGATGACATGACAATCAGTATTTTAGGATGACACGAAGTACTAATAAGCGCCATTGTAACTAATGTAGGGCTCAAATTATTTATATTTATTTTCTTCCTATTTGGAACCCTTATGCTAGCCTATTTATAGGCTCCATATCTATTAGAATAAATCAAGTGATTATGATTTTAATTTTCAACAACAGCAATTTAATCTTATATTCTGAATAGAAAGTGTCAGATCATTTTCATGTTAATTTCTAAGCGTTTTAACATTAAAAATCAACCACAAGATAATAATCCAAGGGAAAGTAGGCATTGGCTTCCTATTTATTTTAAGCAGACATAAAGAAAAATAAGTTAAGAGGCGCACAAACAATTAGAAGACGGAGGTACGCATTCAAATCCAAATCATCGCACACATACTAATCAAGTAAAATTGGTGCAGACGAAAAATTTGCAACCTTGTTTCAGAGGTGAGAGTACATTTCAATTTCAATAATCATGCTCACAAATGATCTTTTCCCTGAAAAAATCGAGACTTTAAGTTACAGACGATTAAATAAGCAGCAGTAGACTTAAATGAAAACGAAACCTGATACAATACCAGTAGAAAAAACACTTTCTTGCTGATTAGTACATCGGTTGCTTTTGGACTGATTCTCAGTAGTGTACTTATCTTCACTATAATGATGCCTTTCTGTAGAAGAATAACCATAACTGGTTATAAAAAAGTAAACATGGTCAATAGTTGTATAGAAAATATTTTTTTTTTTTTTTTTTTTTTTTTTGCAATGAAATAACAAACATTGAAAGATACATTAATTAAAAAAGAAGGCTAAGCGTTTACTTTCTTGAAGACTGCACAAACATTGCAAGATAAATAAATTGGACATTGTATAACATCAAATAATTTCACCATTTACATAATTACTATTCAACTTCCTCCATTTACAAAATTATCACTTAAATCTCGAAATTCATGACAAAACCACAAGCTTTCATTGATAATGTTTTGGTGACAGCATAGAGAAATATACGGGCTATTTCATTTATTTGGCTTGGGTGATAATTTTATGAGTTTAATTTGGGTGGCTTGCACACATTTCTTCCCAAATAAAAAGAGAAACATACCTGATGCATAAGGCACATACTACTGTGTGGACTACTAGTAGAGTAGAACACAATAGGATAAGCTTAACTCAATAAAATAGTAGATGGACGCCTATCAACACTATATTAATCCAATGAGAGTTAATAGATGCTTCTTCCAATGAATTGGACACATTAACTTCTTCCTCAATAACAACTTCTTTCACTTGATCGAGTATGACAACCTATGACTTCTTCCACTTGAACGAGCCAGTCAACCTACAGTTTCCTCCACTCGACTGAGCACGCTAACCCGCAGCCTCTTCCCCTCGATCGACTTCCCTATGGCTTCTTCCACATTAACATAGCTCATTGAACCAACAGCTAGTAGTCAGCCCTCCATACTTTGGCCACCTTTCATGCTTTGACCTCCATGTTTTTGGTATGAAGAATATTTTGATTACTATATAATTTGCTTTGATGACACATCATACAACATTATTACAATACGAGTTGCTCTAAAAGAATTATATACCAAAATTTTAATAAGTACATGCAAAAAAATTATACTAATTCTATTTAAGGTATATATATTTCATATTTGCATGACATTTATTATTTAGTGTTTATGCAGCTCAAATACTTATGAAGAAGATGACACATTTTTGCTAGACATCATGTGCAGCTAATTGAATAGATCTTAAGTGAGAAGATATCGAGAAGATTTGTTAAGTAAACAAAAATACTATAAGAAAAACCTTAGAATTAACTAACAACATTTACAATCATGGACATGTTTTTAACATGAGAGTGGTGGGGAATTGGTGAGACTGAACATCACTTATTTTGCAACTTCATTTCTCACATTTGTAAGTTTACATAAGCAAAAAAAAAAAAAGCCTATTTTTGTCTATTTTTGAAACTTAGAACAAATCCAAATTTAGTGTTGAATTTAAAGGAAAGAAAGCTAATCAAATTTTGATTTTAAAATGATGTGTCTTACACTTTAAAAATTACAAACTTAATTATAAAGATGTTTAGATTAGTGAATGGTGACAATAGTTTGCAATATGTTATATTTATGGTGCAATGGATAGAGTCAATAACGCAATCAATGATGTATTTGAAAGAGATGAAGAAGTATGAACAAATGTTCCAACATTGTAGATGTGTCAACTTTGACAACCATTGCATCAAGCTAAATATTATCTTAATCCAAAGGATTTTGTAAGAACTATTATAAATTCAATAAAATGGACAATTGATGTAAGGAGTATATTCAATTATTAGCAAAGTAAAGAGCGATCCAAATGAAACAATGACTACATATCAAGAACTTTTTAGTTATAATCATGTTAGAGATTTATTTGCAAGTGAGAATACCATTTGCAACAGAGTTAAGAAAGCTACAGGTATGATTTGCAACATAGTTTTGACATATTCCTCTTTAACATAACATTATAATGATAATACAATGGAATGGTAAGAGAATGATGCATTAGTCCCAACTTTGCAAAATTAGCCGTTTAAATTTTAAGATTGACTTGTGCTTTTGGGTATAAGAAACCCTAGAGTGTTTTCGAGCACATTAATAATTTATAAATTTTGAACATACTAAATAATTTATATGTTTTATGCATTTACTAGTTTTTTACTTTTTTGCATATTCATATGTTGAACTTAAATACAAAATTAAATAAAAGTAGAAGATCAAATCAAAGAGGTGCTTTAAACATCAAATATAACAAGTAATACAAAGTCCAAAGAACAATAAACTGTCTAAAGAGAGTAAAATGGCATCCACCAAATCTTCTACATCAAAAAATATGAATACAAGATAGAAATAATGTAGTTAACTCACCCATTTTTTAAACTGGTTTTATTGGCAAAACTTGAAACTCTGTGCTGAAACTAAATCTTGCATGGATGCACTTATCAGTAGAGCCTAACACAAAGCTGCCTGAACTACTGGCACATATAAAACAAATATCAAAATGTGTTGGTCTTGGTTCATGAAGAGCTGTTTAGCAAGATAGAGGTTGAATTTTTATTCTCAGAGAAATCTCACCTGCATGATGGAGGTTTACCCTCAAGACTGGAATTAACTTGATAATAATTCAGGAAATGATAGAATTCTGATGCCATTAATTTCTCACTGCATTTGAGATTACTTATTAGATTCATGTCCCATTGAGAAAACCTGTAACGTGGTACCTTTAACAAGGCAGTAAGCTCTGGCTTGTCTTCAAAGTGGTTAAGGGTTGCAAGCTCCCATCATCTTTTAGAACACCATAAATAAATGGGAGCCGAAGAGTAAGGAAGCTCTCAGGTGGTAGGATGACCCGACAACCAAAGCTGAAATGTGATTGTTGTTGACGTTCAGGACTTGTTGGGGGTAAACATGATTCCTAGAAGAAATGCATAAACAAAAAAATTATAACTTAATAGGAAAATATGGTTGGATATAAAGAAATGCTTCACCTAATATTAGACGGACCAGATTTGTAAACTTAACAAATATGCAAATTAAATATCAAATGCATTGCTCAATTTCTGCCTCTAACCTTCTAAAGAAATTCGTACAGATGAAAGTAGATCATGTAAAATGGAAAGGTAATGTTTTTCTTTCAAAAAGATAAACTTCAGTTAAGTTCATATCGTTATTTGAGTACTTGCCTCAAACTGTATGAAAGGGCAAGTCGCTAAAACTGTGGGAAATGGTGGGGTCACCTGCATGGATAAATAATTGTTAAAATATGCAGCTCAATATTGGCATGTCTTGAGACGAAAAATTTGAGGGAAACAATATCCATTTTAGAAAATAACACAGAATATACATTTATAGTAATGTAAGAACTAGTAATAAATGAAAAAAAAAAACAAAAACAAAAAATTAATCATCAAGCATGGAGTTGATTTATGCTAAAAGCTAACTATAGAGAAGCAGGATCTAATTTAAAGTCAAAAGATGAGCCCACGTCCAAGATGCACAATTCTTGGATCGAAACAAAAATAAAGGAAACAATGCCTATTTCAAAAATTAACACAATATAAACATTCATAATAATGCAAGTAAGAGTAATAAATGAAGAAAAAAATAAAATGATCATAAAGCATTGAGTTGATTGATGCTAAAAGCTAACAACTATAGAGATGCTGGATCTAGTTTAAAATCAATAGAAAAGATGAGCCCACGTTCAAGATTGCACTACACTTATGCGTTAGGCCATTGTTACAAGCATACTTTACTTTTCAACCGCACCAAGCTAACAGTGCCAAACCACAGCCAATTTCAGCTCTCAGTGGTTTTATATATTAGAAATAGTGACCATCAATTAGATAATCATATGCTAATGACAAACAGCTGGATAGTTCTCAAGTAGAAGCAGACAAGCTGACACTTCGGCTAAAAAAGATTTTAAGAGCTTCTCTCAATAGTCTATACATACTTTTTCTGTTTTGTTTTTTTTCTTTTTAGGATCAAACTAAGACTGATGGAAAGGCCCTAGTGTCACATAGACGGATTTGGATCCAACATCCTAAAAGTTACAATGAGTGCAAAAGATGCTGTGAACAACAAGTCAAGCCATGGAAAACCAGTGAAAAAGAGAGATTACCACAAGTTGAATTATGAGATTACATAGCTGTTGCTGTGAACAAAGTAAACTCATTTTCTTGATAAGGCTGAGAGAGTCCAAAACTTCAAATGATAATAAAAGATTGGAGAAGTACTGCATTGTGATTACTCTACAACGGGCCAATGAAAGAATAGAAGACAAATTGATGAGATAGATATTGGTTAGGTCTGAGATCAACATCCACTTTTAGAGTGTCGGAGGGATTATATGCACTATCTCTATCTGAGCGAACCCAAGTACTTGAGTAATACACGGCCAAGGTTGAAGTGGGCCCCAATAAGAGAGAAAAAGATGTAGCAAAGAGATATTACATTCGAGATGTAAATGAAGAGATCAGATTATAGGTGGAAAAAAGGAAATAAATAAAAAATAATAATAGCATGGGACCTTAATGAAGTCAAAAGAAATGGTGATTGGATTTGGAAAACTTGAGAACAGCTGTAACTCTAGACAATGGGCTCAAAAGATTCATAATTGCCTGTTCGTGAAAGTGAATATATGTTTATATGAATTTGTAATCCCCTTCAGTGAGTAGACAATAAAGCATTTGTAGTAGCCTCAAAATGATACAGCAGGAAATAATAATGATGGATGCTATTGAGGATATAATGACAACAACTGGCATTGCCTAATAATATTAATGAAATACCAATAAGCTTGTTGACCTATAACTATGCGTCATTTAAACTTAAATAAATGACATAGAGTTTAACACCCCCCTAATCGCGATCGAGATCGATTAAATTCGCTTCGACTTGAAAATTCGACTTCGTAATGCGTCGAAAATATTAAAATTAATTAAATGGGAAAGTATCAAATCAATTAATGATCAATCAAATAATTAAAATCAAATTTTTAATGAAATTACGCGCATATCGAAGTTGGGAAGCCCCGACAACGTCCGAACGACCTCCGTTCATGAAATTGATCGCACCGTTGTCGCCGAAACGTCGAGACCTATCAAACGACGCCTTCCGCGATCGATTCGACAAAGTGTGCGCGAGCGTCGAGCAATTTGAGCGTCGCGCAATTCTAATTTACCCGTGGTCGGACGTTGCTTAAATGATCCGATTATCGATCGGCGTCGTTCGTTCGTATTGAAATATCTAAGATTGACACCCATATTCTAGGGTTTATTGCAAATTAATATCACAAATAATATTAAATTATAATTAAAGGGATTAATGGCTGATCCTAAACCCCTAATCCTTTAAATCTCCCACCCCAAGCCACCAATTGTCGCCCATCATTCAGCGCGCTTTGTAAAGAAGGCGAAAGGAACACTCACGATTCTCCTCACGCTATCTCCCGTTGACCTCATTCACGCATTTTCCCTCGGTTCTTGGTTCTCTCTCGTCCTCTCCCTCTCCTTCTTCCCTCTCATCCGTCCCGATTGGTGCAGGCGTGAAATCGAGGTTCGATCAAAGCCATTCTCTTTCCCTCTGGTTCTCCGTCCGAAGCTCTCGTCGATTCTCAGATCGGCTCCCTCTCGTTCTGTTTCTTTGGGCCACGATCCTCCTTCTCACACGAACTCCTCGTTTCTCTCTCAAGATTTGTGCTTCCTCTCTCGTGGTCCTCAGTGAGTTCTAGTGGCGAGTGAGCGCTCATGCCCTTCTATCTCTTCCTTTCCTTGACCGAAAATTCTAGTTGTTTCTTTTCAACCTAAGCTTTTTTACACATAGAATTTCATTTCTTTGATAAAATGAAGATGTTTCCTTTCTTTGGTTGAAATGATCTTTAGAGTTTTCTTTGGAGATTTGGGATGATGTATTAAATCTCATTTTATTTCTATTATCTATGGATTTTATGGTGTTTATCTTGAAAATGCTTTGGGATGATGTATGGCCCAAATATTGTGCTTTTTTTTTTAATGAGCACTTATGTGTTTCCCTTGTTGAAAAATTTCTATGGGAAAATGAAATTGGTTTTTAGAGGAAATTAGATCATTTGTTGTAAAACATGATGCATATATTTTACCTAGTAATGAATTGATTTCTTTGTCCATGAGTATTTGGAGGCTGCAAGATATATTGTTTTATGCCTTTTCTTTTCTTGAATTATAAAGCATGTTGTGATATTGAAATCTAATCTCATTAGCTTATATGATGTCATCTTTGAAAGCTTACTTTGGTCATTGATATGTAATGCTTGTTTCTTTTCTTGATTTGGGAAGAAGAAAAAGAGCAAGGATATTGTATTACTATGGGTTTAATCTATGTTGATGTTGGCTTGAAATGATAAAGTGGGGTTGTGATTCCCATGAGATTTTTCTCATTTATTTATTTCTTCTCTCTCATTTGGCAATGTCTAGAATGTAAAGCATGTTATTGTGCAAAATATTTTTTGTTGAAATTCTTTTATATCTGCTAAATGAAGTTAGTTGTTTATTCTATGATTTGCAAATCAAACATTACTTTCAAACAACTATCATGAGCAAGCATGATTTATATTTGTCCTTTGAATTTGAAAACTATTTTACCTAAGAAATCTATAATTGTTGTCAGAAATATGATATGAAATCATTTTTATCAAAATTTTATGCCATCTTCTTGTTATCTCTATGATTTCATTTATTTTATCTCTTGTATATAGATGAAATCTGAGTGAAATTAAATGGAAAAGTTATTTATGTCTTCTTATCTTTATCTTATGGATTTTATTTCTTTGCGTATGAATAGAATGAAATTTGAAAATAAAATCTAAAATTAGAAAAAGAGGTTTGGTATTTCTTTCTATTCACATGGGTTTTATTCTTAATATTTGCATTTATTATTTTGATATCTTTTATAAATATTATCTTTCAAAATTTGATATGGTGTCTCTCATACCCATACATCACCTTTTTTGGCGTGGTGGGAGATCTCGTGGCCCCCATGTGGGAGGCGGAGCTTTAAATTTGATTATTATCTCTTAATTAAATATATGCAAAACTTTAAATTTATTATAAGTACTGTTCGTTATTGCGTGAATATGCTGATAATCTTCGTTAAATGCGCCGGAGAAACTCGATAAGTACCGTTCACATTGTTCCAATCGTGAACTGTGATAAAGCATTCACGTTGTTCCGGCGTGGCGAAATCTTTTATAATCTGCTTTGCGTTGTTTGAGTGGCGAACTTTATGATATAAATACGCTGTTACGTGGCAAGAAATCTTTGTGTTGTGCAACACATACGCGTCTTTCTTGGCGTGGTGGCAAATAAACGTAGGTGTCTCCGACCACCTGCATGCCTTTCTTGGCGTGGTGGGAAACTAGTCCCATTATCGGGGATGGCCGGAAATTTTTTGATAAATAAAAATGTGAAATGTCAGTGTTTGAAGAAGGAAGATACATGCTATGATTCTAAATCATCATTAAATATATGATAATTACGGATGCTTCTTACTTGCTTTGGTTATTCTAAATCTTCAGCATATAATGATTATTTATTCAAAGTTCAAATTCATTTTACTAAATGGTGATTATCTATGAATGAATTTGAGAAATGAAAATGCGACCTCAATGTGGAAAAATCTGTGCATTTGTATGTCATTTAGAAACAAATGCGAGCTGTTAAAATCTTAAGTGAAATGATTCGATTAATGCGTATTAAAGTGTTATCTTATTTTCATTTGAATCTTTAATATCGTTAAATGAAATCATGGCCTTATGAAGCTATTCTTTTTTAACCATTTGATTAAATACTGAAAGAATCAAATTCACTCTATAAAATAAATGCTTGATTTGTTAAAACGATCTTGATCATGATAAGTGGTTGAAAATAACTTATATATCAGAACATATCTTGTGATATGCATTCATATTTTTATGAAACACTCTCTTGATACATGAAAGAAAGAGTCAAATCATCTTATGATGCTTATGATAAATAATTGAAGAAATCACTCGTATCTTATAGTCTTTAACCTATTTGATCGCGAAAGCATTTGAAATAATTGATCATATTTGTGAAACAGAGACTATCTGATTTACAATGTTAGGTATTTTATGCTTATAATTGACATCATCTTATGTCATATACTCCACTTAGATTATCATCTTATCATCGGTTTGGTCTTGGGCCTTAAGTTAACAAAACCTAAAATCTAATGATCTTTGTGTAAATCTTAGTTAATTACATGGAAATGGCCAAAAGATAAATCTAGCATCATTGTTAATATATCTCAATTCATAGAAGAAAAGTCCGAGATCAGTATGTCTAGAATTGTGAGGTTTGGAGAAACGATAGATCTTGAAATAATTAATAAATCCGATCCTCTGCAAAAAATAAGAGTTGTGGTCTATCCTCGGTTTGGCTGGGTAAGTTATACAAAAAAAAACTCTCTAAATACATTTATTTACATTTAATATCCATCTTTTGAAAGAACATATACTTATGTATATTTGAAATAAACAATGGGGCGTGCAGTTAGATATAAAACAAAGATCTTTACACTTAGGTTTGGTCTTGACCGTCAAACAAAACTCAAAATCAAAATTGACATATAAACTCCAACTTAGACATCTAATGTCATAATTCAGAATCTTGTATATGTTGGAGTAATTACTAAGTCAGTATAAAGAACATATCTACATAATCCGGTTTGTCTTGGACCGTCAATTAACCAAAATCAAATTTGACATCAAACTTCAACTTACATCTTAAATACATTCAAAGCGGATATTTGTATGAGTAATTATTAAGGTAAATACAAAAAACAAATATTACATAATCCGGTTTGGTCTTGGTAAGTTAACCTAAAATTTGATATTATAAAATTTGATTAATAATATCTTTAATCATAAAAAAGAAATTGAATCACATATACAAAATTCAAATCCTCGAAGAAAAAACCCGATCCTCATGTTGGGTGGATGAGGTTTTGAAGGATTATACTTCTTGAGATAATGAATTTAGACGTCCTCTAGAAAATCGACAGTGAAGTCATAATTGATATTACTATGATCGAGAAGGGTAATTATAATTAAAATTTCAATGATAAATGATCATATATTCAAATCTAAATCAATCATAAAATGATCAAAATTCAAAATAACAAAATATAAAATAAATAAAATGAAATTAATTATTTAAATTAAAACTAAATAAAATAAATCCACTCCGATTGTCTTTGACAAATTAAGAAAACTTTTGCTCAGAATATGTAAATAAATAATCTTCACTCAAATATTCTAAAGCTCGTGGGGCGTGCGTCCTCGTGCGTGGTTTTCTATATATGGCACATAAATGGCGATTCTGACTGAGCCTCGGTGGTTGCCAGCGATATGGCGCTTAGTCATTACCAGTATGTTCCCAGCTTTGCTCTTTTTGAAATGTAGAATGTATTTGGTTGGGCAAAAAAAGCCTATGTTAGCTAAGGTTGACTTATATTTGTCCCGAAACTCCACCCGTCTCTAGGACACCTTGGGCGGCGTAACGTATGTTCTTGAGGATCCTTGTCAGTTGGTTACCTCCTCATTAGCGGATCGAGATGTGGACGGGAAACCAGGATGGATCTGATCAGGCCATCGTTCCCCCCAAAAGTTTTAAATAAAATAATAAATTTCATAAGTTTCTAAACTCCACTCGCAATTATATACTCGTTTTTAACGATTCATTGTTAATCGAAAGTGCTCTCGGTATTGGGAGGGTAATTAACTATAGGGGCTTATAAGAAACACGAACGATATAAAAGTTCTCACCAATGAGACGAAATCTCTGGGTAGTGTCTTATCTACTATTCATCTACGAAATTATCGACACTTAAACAATTCTTTTTCCTTTTGTTTTCGAAAGAGGGGGTAATTTTGGATCCCGATTCTGGCGACTCCGTGAGGATAAGTTTCTCTTTCCATCTTTGGTCAAATCTAAGTTATAATTGCGGTGGGTATAAAAAAAAAAAAAATGAAAAAGCGAAAATGAAATGGGAAGTGATAAGTTAAAACTTGAAAACTTAAGAACTTTGATTAAAGTCTTAAGTCATTTGAGATTTTATTTAGTGCATTTGCTCAGTATGTTTTGTCTTATCGTACCCATATTTTTGGAAGTAAGGTAATAGTGCAGTTATTTTTAATTGTTAATTTTCTTACCTTCAACCTCCCAATGACACTCGAATCACGGTGTCCTTTATTCTCGGCGTGGCAAAACGTTTCCAATCTTTGGAAGCAGGTATCATCCGGTAGCGTGGATTTCCCTATTAATGAAGAGTTCTGGCCTCGACTGAAATTCAAACTCATCGTACCGTAATGCGGCAATCACTGAAAGGAGTTGTGGCCTATTGCTGGGCAAAGAAGCCGGTCTTCCTGGAGACACCAATCTTAAAGAGGGTTGTCTTGGGGGTGTCTCTAGTCCCGACAAAATCCACCATTGAACCCGCCGGAGACACGATCTTTGAAACTTCATCAGAGTAAGCTTAGCGGCGAGAAATCTTGAGCTGCGTGCTTTCACTACTGCAACCATCAATCACCGGAACGGTGAGTGTTCCAACCCATAACCGGTTTGACAATCTTAAGTGGGTAAAACGCTCTTGGTGATTAACGTCTCGGACCACGGCGTCAGTTCGACTCCTCTGAGGCGAATATCTGCGAGTGCATGGGTTCTCAAGTTGCCAAGGAGAGGCGATGAAAAGAAAATACGAGTCTGTTATTAAGGATCTGCTCCTAGGAGACCTCATCCGTAACTCAAATGGCGGGGCGCCAGATCCATGTCCCACGGTGAGCATCGGGTGTGACACTTGGACAGCGTGCGTCAGAATCCCGTCGAAAGGTCCGGTGGAAAGGTAGCAGATATGGAGGCTGAAAAGAATTGCTTTAGAGCAAAGACATGGCGTGACATCATGTGAATTCCGCCCAACTCAAATCATCAATGGAGCTAAAAGAGGGCCCCAATGATAAAGAATCGGGTAGACACGGAGAATCCTCAGGGGATCGTCATCAATCTCATCCCATCAAGAGGAGGTTAACCCGATCGAAGCCCTCTTGAAGAATTTGATTCCACACTTGGAATCGGAGTCCATTAGAGCGTCGATGCTCAAATATCGAGAGGCGAAGAAGAAGAAGAGGAGGAGGCTGAAGTGGTGTATATGGTATAACAAGTCGTGAGCCATCAGTGCCTTATCAACATAGGCGTCGTACAAGCTACCTCCCCTCAACGAAGAACAACAAAATGTTCAAATAGAGGAAGCATTCGAGTCTTGGAGAGGAACAACAAGAAGAAGAAGAAAGAAGAAAATCCACCTTGCGTCTACTCACTTTGGCGAAGCGAGACAAATTTAGCGGATGAAAGATAAAGAAATATTCAGTTGAATATGAAAATGCGAAATGATGATGATCTGAATGAATGATGCGATTAATCGAGAAATATTCGGGTCCAACACTGTCCCAAATAATCATCAGCCAAATGATGCAATCTCAATAAATTTGATTTCACATGCTTCAAGGGTCCAAATTGAGCACGGCGAGGATTGAAATAAATGAGACGACAACTTCTTCTCGAATATACAAACTATATACGGCGTGACTCTCTAAACTTGATATTATCTTGAATGAGAAGATCAGTTATATTGAAGGCGGCGAAAAATTGGTGAGCAAGGTCATATCCGGGTATGATCAAATTCCATATCAAAGGGATATTCAATGCCAAAGTTCAATCTATTGACGGGTGGTAATCCCAAGCGACATCTGGATTCAAAGCATCCTGCGTAACGAGGGTAATGATGTATTATTATTCCGCCATTCGTCGGTGGTTTAACTTTGAATGGTATCTTTGAGTTATCAATGACTTCGGTCAAGACTTTTGCGAACTTGAAAATTCGTTAAAAGGTTACGATCAAAAAAAAACAATTCGATCTGCCGAGAAGAGGAAGAAAAAGGCGAATCAATGAGATATATCACGCGTTGGCAATATGAGTATGAAATGTGAACAATTAGAAGAAGAGCATGCAATTCAATTCGATGGGCAACAATGAGATGATGTCTTATCTTTGCGTAATGATACATTTTAAGAGCTGATAGGGTGGCTAAATTTGAGAAATTAAATTTATCCCGTTCGATACCAAGATAAATCCAAAAGAAAGCTCGGACGAAAGGTGAAACGCATTTCACCTCTGAAAGGATATGAGTAGCGGTTAGTATAGCGTGAAAGAAAACTACGTTTATCGAAAAAATCAAGCGTCGTTTAATCACCTCCCTCAAAGGAGGTAATGATGTAGGTACCTGAAGCGAGCGACCAAAGCAAACAAAAGGAAGCGACTCAATGGCCGACCTAAAAGAAAAGCGAACAAAGAGTATTCTTTAAGAGAGGAAAGTGTGGCTAAAAGCTAAGCACTCAAAGCGGTCTCCAACTACCGAGTGTAAAGAGACGAAGAGGCTGGACAAGCGGATAATCTAACTATTGCCATATCATGGTGCTTATCCTGTTGAAGATTGCTACATATTCAAAGATTGAACGAAAATATAGAAATGGAGAATTTTCGGACATTATTTGCGTCAGAAGAAAGAATCCACAAAGTAATCACCTCATCCGATCTTATCAAGCGATGATAAAGCAAAGAGAAGGCGGTTGATGATGAAGATGGCAAGTCGATCTCTAAAAAAGGCGTAAAATGTTGAAGCAATTGGAAGGCGTTCAATTAGGAAATCACCACTTGAGCGTGAGTTGAGAGACAAAACCTAAGTTATGGGAAGGCTAGTTCATCTCATGAAAGCGCTAGCCAAATGCCGAGGAAGGCTAAGAAACCGAAAAATAAATTAAATAAAAGAAGAAGCTAGTACAAAATATTACTACTATTGATAGCGTAACGAGATCATCAATAATATGGAAGATTCTGTCAAGCGACTATCACGCTTGCGTCATTACAAATCTTGGATCGATGAAGCGAGGAAGAATCGAAGAACTTCAGTCTTGCTTGATGATGCATGAAGTTGATAGCGACTTAGAGGAACTTTGTTTCCCAAATGAAGATGAATCGCTCACCATATGAAACATAAAAATGTAAAGTTGGCGATGATTACGAATCTTAGTTTATCATTAGGCGGGAGCAGTCTTGAAGCGAGTCATCGAAGATTGATCAAATGAAATAGCTTCAATGCAGTTGAGAAGTGGTGTTACCATCCTGAAAAGAGCCAATGAATAAAGATAAAGAAAAGTGAAATCAATGAAAAGTTATCTAAGGATTCAAATAAAAGCCTTCATCAAAGGGATGCACTGATATTCTATCCCATCTAAGGAAAATTCGTAGCGACTTAGTGTATATCTGAAGCACTTAATGTCGGAAGATCTCAACACCTTGAAGCTCTCGAAGAGTGGAAAGTTGAAGCATATTTTCTTTGGCATTTGTCTAAGAGACCTTGCATGTTCAGAGCCTCCATCACATTTTGAAGATGATCTAATGCTGGGGCGAGCCTGATAATCCTCTGTATGTTACGGTGAAAGTGATGAAATTATAATATGGATCTTAATTGATCCGGTTCCTCAGTGAATCTTATGAACTTGAGAACTCTTAGATGGTATCTCTAGATGTACAACATGGGGCGAGATAAAGTCATGGTTGGATTCAATGAGAAGGGAAACTATTGTCATTAGTCCTTCCTCTTAAATTTGGAGACCTCTCACATAAACCAAATTTCATGTGATCGATCTGGATACTTCATTCTGAGCCTCGGGTGGACCATGGCTTCATAAGTATGGCATTGTCCCATCTACATTGCATCGATGTATGAAATATACAAGGATGGAGAAGAATGCCAAATTGTGGGTGACATAACCTTTTTGCATGAAATGAAGATTTATCAAGATGCAGTTACTTCTTAGAAGAATCAAAGCTAACAACTATCAAATGCATCTACTTCAAAACCCATAAAAGAACAAGTTAAGAAAGAGAAGATAAAATGAATAAAGGAAAAGATTGTTCCAAATATCCCTAGGGATATAAAACAATCAAAATCAATAATATCCCTCATCGTGATCTTGAAGAAGAAGAAGATGAATGTGTAAATCAAAGGTCCATGTGACTCTTCAGTAAAAGCTTTGAAGAAAATCATTTGACTCGATTATGAGTTTGAATCTGCTTTTGAAGGTAGGTGCAATACTCTTTAAAATCATAGATCCATCGGCCACACTGTAGTCACTCTATTCCTCCTGACATTTTAAAGAAATCACCCTCAGAAACTCATAAAGTCGAGAATTGGTGATGTACCTCCTCTCCCGGAAAGCATGGGCGAAGCTTTTATAAATCGGTGTCGAAGAGGATCTGATTGGGTCTGTATCGAAGAAGAATGCCTGAGGATACCAAAATATTACTCTCCAGATGCAAAACCTAATGCATGAAACAGTGTTTGGAGCAGTAAGCAAGGACTAAGCTCTTTGAAATGATGTGGTACAGGTTCTCAAACCATTGGTAAGAGAAATAAACACTACCAAAGGCTTGGTTTCATCAAGACAATCCAAAGAATATATACATTCTGTTATAACGAATAGAAGTTGAGAGTGATGATGAAGATGAGAATGTCATTCTTAATGTAGTCTCACAAATAATGAAGAAGTAGAAGCAGCCGGCTTGAAGAAGATGGTGGGGAGGCATTCTTATGGATGAACTTAAAGAAATTAATTTGAAGCGGAGGATCCTCGGCGTTCATCGATTCTCTACGAAGATAAAAAGAAGAATTAAAAACTTTGCTCTGTGAATTGGGGGATTGCTTCTGGACATATCTTTGAAATGCAGCTTATCCCTGATGCGGTTCACAATTAAGCAAATGTACCTCAAGCAAGCCTCTGGCGAATGAGATTGGAGGTTGAAGAAACGGTAATTCGAAACCAAGCTCATTGAAATTTTGGTTTCTTCGAGAAGAAAAATGTTGGATAGCTAATATTGTCCCGTGAAAAAAGAAGAATGGTCGTATGCGTATAAACAGTTTGCATGTCCAAGGATGACTTTAAACACGTATCGAGCTGTTAGTGGATAACACTTCAAACCAACGTTCTCATTTATGGGATCGTCGAGTTACAATCAAATCAAGATGGATGAAGATGAAAGCATACCTCATTCGGGGCGATTGGCATATATTGCTACGATCTTTGGCTTGAAGAATCTTTGGGCTACATACCAAAGCTATGACACGAATCTTTGGCAGTTGATTCATCAAAAGTAGAGTCTTATGTTGATGACCTCGTTGTCGAGTATAGATGCAAAGATCATCTCGATGATTTAAGGATGTCTTTGAAAGAATCAGAAAATATGATCTCAAGATGAATCCTCTCAAGTGAGTCTTTAGAGTCTCTTCGGGAAAGTTCCTTGGATATGTTGTGCGTCGTGGAGGGATTGAAATCGATCCCAACAAAATCAAAGCGATTGTCAAAATGCCTCCTCAAAGTGAGTCAACTTCGCTCCATCTGAGACATCTAGCATTCATTAGAAGATTTATATCAAATCATGTCGAGGATGTCGACCTTTCAAAATTAATGAAGAAAGATACTCCTTTCAAGTGGGACGAAGAATGTCGAGTGGCGATTATATAAAATATCTTGAACACCCATTCTTGCGGATCTCGAAAGCTCTCATTTTGTACGCGACGAGGAATCTCTAGGTGCTTTGTTACATAATGAGGAAGGCTCATATTATATTAGTGGTAATAGGAATGAAGCGTGTTATTCTCAATTGAGAAGCATTGTTTGGCGTTAATTTTCTTTGCCCAGCGTCATTACATCTTATCATAAAATTACCCTTATCTCAAGGATCGATCCGTTGAAGTTCTTGATGGACCAACGTTGGCAATTCGCACGATGGGTCCTTTTCTTTATATTTGATATGTTCCCGAGCGGTGAAGGGGCAAATTCTGCGATTTTCTTGCTCATCCCATCGGATTTCATTGCTTCGATGATCTTCACGATGAGCAAATCATGCATATATGAAAAGCAACAAATGTGGGAATTGTATTTTGATGGAGCTTAGTCCATTAGATACACTCAACCTCAAATCTCCCAAAGGCTCAGTGTATCGGTCTCATCTTGATCACACGAAGGTGGCATCTTGAGACATTCTTATAAATTAACTTCACGAACCAACGGCGAGAATATGAAGCGTTGGTGGCGGGTTTAGAAATTTCCATGGGAATTAAATTTATGGCGATTCTCAACTCGTCATTAATCAATGTTGGGCCTTTACAAAATCAAGCTTGAATTGGCTCTTATCACAACGAGTTCTCGATGAAGCAAATTTGAATATCATTATGACTCGAGTCTCGAGCTAGGAATAAGCGGGCTTAGCTAAATTAGCTAAAGAAATGGCAGTATGGATGGCGATATACTAATGTGTTTGCACTCAGTCTAGAAATAAGTTTAAAATCCCATTTGGAAGAGGGTCATAAATCAGCGGTGCGACTCATGTTGCTCCCACTCCTGAATTACTTCCAAAGTCAACAAGAAAGCATTCAGATGAAAGCCTCAACGAAGTCTAAAACCACCGATGAAATTCTTATAGTAGAAGAGAAGGCGGAGCGACCCTTAGTACTTCAAGGAAGGCAAATTGCAAATAAATAAGTCGATAGGCACCTGAGAAAAACTTGTATGCTTATGTTGGCAATACTTATCGTGGCGATGTGCGATGTTTGGGAATAGAAGAAGCAACAAAGTAATTGTTGAAATCATCAAGGACTTTGTGGTGCACGTCAGTCTAAAATGGCTTTCAAAATTAAAAAGAATTGGATCTTATTCGTCATGGTAAAAGATTGTATCAATCATGCGAATATCATGAATGCCGGTCCATGGTAACATAATTCATCGACCTCAAATCCGTTGCACACGATAGCATCTTGGCCGTTTGAGTCTTTGGGGACAGATGTAATTGGACCATTGATCCATCATCATTTCATCTTAAGAAATTAATCGACATTTCTCCAAGTAGTCAAGCACATTTAAAGAAGTTAAACAAGTGACCAACTTCTTTACCCACAATTGTCTATGATTTGTACCACGAATCATTTCGCATAACGTCACTTCAAAAGTACTAAAGTTTATAAATTTGTCGACGCAGATAAGATTGATCGGCATATTCATCAATTTATAATCCGAGCAAATGGTTGGCGATTTAATAAAACACTACCAAATTGCTTAGAAATTCTCACAAGAAATAAAAGGAGATACCAAACTTAAGAAAGCTTACCGTATTCACTTACAAAACTCCTACAAAGTCTACCCATGCACTAGTATTTGAAGCAGCTTTACCACTGTTGAACTACCTTCGCCCGAAAATATTCAACAAAATCTTACCCAAGATGAGAATGCTCGCTAATGGATGGAAGAGTTTGACGCGCTGACGAGGTCAGCTCCCAAGAAAATCTAAGATATCTGCAATGTCCAGAGTATCTGATCATACAAGACGCCCTCGAAGCTTTTCGTGAAGGAGAATCGTCCGGTGAGAAGACCAATCATCCTCATCGCAGTAATCCAGAATTTGAACCTAATCGGGAAGGACCTTTGTTATCGGGATATCAAGGAGGAGCCTATCTCGGACTTCAAAGGTGAAAGACCAACGCCGCCAATCAACTACCAGATTTAAAGAAATATTACACACGAAAGTGTGACGGACAAATCTCGATTTGAAAATCTTTATCATTCAAACACTTACAAAAATTTTCATCGAAGAATGAACGATTTCCAAAATAAAATAAAATCGTGGGGCATTTTTTTTAAAGTTTTATAAGAAAGTATCGCATTCGTAAAGACAGTGGCCTTTCTTCTTTTCTTGACATCGCGCTAAGTCGATCCCTACATACATACTCAAAATTATAGTTTCAAATACTCAAATTTAAAAGTCTTATCAATTAAAGAAAAATTTCAAGTCTCAGAACTTCAACAAACCAAGTTGGATATACATTTATCATCCCACTTCAAATCTAAATGCTCGAAGGTGTATAAGTGTCGACTCAACACGCCCAAATATGGCCGAAGTCGCCGATGCTTACTCAACACGCCACAAAGGTAGTAAGAGATCCCCATCTCAATGAGGATAAAATCCTTCATCAATTGCTCAAGTCCACGACTCAAGTAGAGGCGTCTGACTCAACACGCCAAAATACGTAAGTCACCGAGACTGCTTACTCAACACGCCACAAAGCCGTAGAAGTGATCCTCCTACTGCTACTCAAAGACAAGAGCATCCAAATCCCCAAATCTCTCCAACTTGGTGAGTTCAAGTGACCGAAATTATCCCTATTGGTCGTAGTCATTTCTCAAAATTCTACAACAAACAAAGATATCCTTAAGGCACTAAGCCGAAGTTTGGAATCAAATACAAATGTGAAATCTCAACTCCTTCAAGTCTATCAAAGTAAAGCAAAGACCGAAGGAAATTCTTCTTCAAGCAATCAAGCAAAGAGGACAAGAAGCTATCCCAATGTTCGATAAAGCTAAATGTCAACTATGGAGTTTTGTCATCAAGATTCAATTACATGTGCAAAGCAGATCGATGACTCTTTGCCATTGATCCAACACAAGCTCAGAGCTCATTTATCCTTCTACAAGCGCAAAAGAAGCTGCGTATGTAATTTCAGACGCTCCAAGATAATTCGTGACTTTACTCCATCAAATCCAGGCATGAAGCGTGATAAAGGAGACAAGATACAATCTCGAGATGAAATCCCACAAAGACAAATCAAAGATATTTCTATCTCATCAACCTATCAAGTCCGTACAAAAGCCGTCAGAGGAAAATACAAATTCAAATCTCGAGATGAATCTTCAACAAGTCCAAAGCACAAAAGCAAAGTGACCAAGACATTTCTATCTCATCAACTCCATCAAGTCCGCAAGCACAAAGCCAGATGGAGGAAAATGCAAATCCCAAAGTTCGAGATGAAGTCTTCAACAAGTCCACAAAGCATAAAGTCGACCGGGATGTTTCTCATCTCACCGACTCCATCAAGTCCACCAAGCACAAAGCCGTGACAGAGGAAAATACAAATTCCAAATCTCGAGATGAAGTCTTCAACAAGTCCACAAAGCACAAAGACCGACCAAGACATTCTCATCTCATCAACTCCATCAAGTCCGCCAAGGCACATAGCCAGGACAGGAGGAGAAAATATAAATTTCAAACTCTCAAGAGGAAGTCTTCAACAAGTCTGCCAAAGAAAAACATATCAAGATGCACCAAATTCTATGACAAGTTGATGATGACAAGTCAAAGCTTTCATTCATCTACCAATCAAGCACAAAGCATTGACTAATGATAACAAATACCGGCTCAACGAAGCTATTAAATCGAATCGATGAAGTTTAAATGTTTGCCCAACCCGAGAGTTATACTCACTTCTATCAAAGGCAACGATCGTATTATCAAGAGTTGTAGAAATTACAACTTCGCCGCGACATCCAAGCAAATCTTTGAGATCCGCAGCGTCAATCTTACGCAACAAACACGGCCCGCCTCCATGCGCGCATTCATGTTTGTTGGGGCATTATTGACATAACTATGCCATTTAAATTAAATAAATGAGTTTAACACCTCTAATCGCGATCGAGATCGAAATTCCGATGAAAATTGACTTCATAATGCGTCAAAAATATTAAAATTAATTAAATAAAAATCAATTAATGATCAATCAAATAATTAAAATCAAATTTTAATGAAATTACGCGATATCAAAGTCGAAGCTCGACGGTCCTAACGACTGCTCACGAATTGATCGCCGCCATCGCCAAACGCCGAGACCTATCAAACGACGCCTTCCGCGATCGATTCGCAAAAGGCGCAAGCGCCGACAAGCGATTTAATTAATTACTCACCGACCGCCGTCACGTTGTTTAAATGACCTCCGACAATTGATCGCGCAATAATCAAACATATCTAAATTGACAATATATATTTGTTATCAGATAAATTAATATCACATAAAATAATATTAAATTATAATTAAAGGAATTACTTAATCCCTTAAACCTAATCCTTTTCTAAATCCCTGCTACTAAATCCGCATCATTCCTATCATTCGTAACCAATCGGCTCAAAAGGAACACGACGATTCTCCTCACGCTTATCTCCTTCGCTCTCATTCACGCCATTTTTCCTCGCTTCCTTGCTCGCTCTCTTCTCTTCTTCTTCCTCTCATCCGGATTCAGAGCGCGGAAATCGAGTTCGATCAAAGCCGTTCGTCTCCCTTTCCTCTCTCGCTCTGATATCGACCGACGCCTCGTATGATTCTCTTGTCGGCTCTCTCATTCTGCTTTGACGCACGATCCTCCCTCTCACACAATTCTCGCTTTCTCGCTTCTATTGAAGACTCAGGCGATTTTCTCCTCTCTTCCCTCCATGAGTTCTAGAGAGAGGGATCACCAAGCTCCTGACCAACTCTATCTCTCCTTTCCTGCAAAAATTCTAGGTTGTTTCCTTTCAACCCTAAGCTTATTTTTTTTACATACATAATTTCATTTCTTGTGATAAAGCATGTTTCTTTCTTTGGAAATGAGCTAAGAGTTTTCTTTGAGATTTGGATTTATGACCAAATCTCATTTTTTATTTCTATTCTATGATTTTATTGTTTATCTTCTAAAAATGCTTTGGATGATATATGGCCCAAATATCTTATTTGCTTTTTGTGAGCACCTGTGTTTCTTAAAAAAATTTCTCGCATATGAAAATCTTGAAATGGTTTACCATAGAAATTAGATCATTTCAAAGGCATGATTTATGCTGAAAATATTTTTACTAAAAATGAATTGATTTGTTTGTCCATGAGTATTTGGAGGAAATCAGCAAGATATATTGTTTTATGCCTTTTCTTGCTCTTGAATTATGAAAGCATGTTGATATCAAATCTTAATTACCTTTATATGATGTCATCTTGAAAGCTTACTGGATGATAGAATTGCTTTCTGATAAGAAGAAAAAGAGAGATATTATTACTCATGTTTAATCTATGTTGATGTTGTTTGAAATGATAAAGTTGATTCGATTTTCTCATTTCTATTTGCTCTTCTTACCATTTAAGAATTTTAATGAAAATTAAAATCATTTATCGGCAAAGAAATATTTTTTTTGATTGAAAATTGATTTATATCACTAAATGAAGATTGTTATTCTACATGCAAATCAAACATTACTTTCAAACAACTATCATAAAGAAAGCATGATATATATTTGTCTCCTTGAATCTGAAAACTATTTTTACCTTGGAAAATCTATGGAATATCTAAAATGTGATACATCGAAATCATTTTTATCAAAGGAGATGCTACTGTTATCATGATTTCATTTGTTTATCTCAGATAAGAGAACGAACTGAAAGTATGCTAAATTAAATAAAGGATGTCATACCATATGCATCTCTTATGGATTTTATTTGTTTCATAGAATGTGAATAAATTTGAAAATAAAATTAAAAAAGAGAGGTTTTGGTATTATGCTATTCCCATTTCATTCTCGTGATATTTCAGCTTCTATCATTTTGATTCTATAGAAAATGTTATTATCAAAATTTTGGTCATGTTTCACATACATCACGCACGCCTTTTTTGGCGTGCCATAAGACCCCCATGTGTGAGAGCGGAGGTTATAAATTTTGATTATTACGCTTAATTAAATATACGCGTTTTAAATTTATTACTATAAGATCACGCTTGTCCAACGACATAAATACGCTTCATGCACTGCTCACATTATTCCAATGCGTAAACTGCGATAGTATCCGCTCACATTGTTCCAACGTGAAAGTGAAGATCTGTTCACGCATTCTAACGCGGCAGAAAATCTATTTCATAAAGACTGCTCACGCTTGTCCAACGCAGAAACTGTTATGATATAAGATTGCTCACGCTTGTTCCAACGCAAGAAAGAATGCAACCAGAACATGCACTTTCTGGCGTGACAAATAAATTTACGGGTGTCACGACACCTACCATGCACGCCTTCGGGCGCTTCTCCCCAAGAAATTTCGGATGACGGAGCCAAAAATTTTGATAAATAAAAAGAATGTAAAAATTTATGATAATGACATTATTCAAAATACCATCATCATAATATATAATAATTACGCTTAATTTTACGCTCTTACGCACCAATTCATAAAGATACGACATTACTTATTCACGCTCAAATTCATTTGGGATTAGCCATACGAATGCGAGAAATGAAACGACACTCAACGCAAAGATATGGACGTCATAGTCATAAAACAAAAGCGCTTAACGCTAAACGCTTTTGAAAATGATTCACATATGTTGCTATCTTATTCTCTTCAATTTGAATGCCTTTAATACGCAAGTTAAAGAAATCTACGAATTTAAAGAATGCTTCTTAACCATTTGATTCACGCAATACTTAATCAACATACTCTATAAATGCAAAAAAGAATGTATTACACGCTGATCTACGAAAGTAAGATCCAAGCTTATATCATCTGTAATAAATCACTTACAGAATGCAAATTCATATTTTATGTAATGACTCTCACTGATATTTAAATAGAAAAGAGATCATATCTTATGATAAATCATACTGATTCACGATAAATAGAGAAGTCAACTCAGATCTTATCCTTATAAAAAAGATATTGATCTACGATAAATATGAACAAATTCATTTGAAGATCACCATCATAATGTTAAAATTTTACGCTATAATTCGACATCTATGCCACGTCAAACATCTAAAATTCAACTACATTCTAACGTACAGATGCATCCATCCCGCTATCTTTGGGACTAAGTTAACAAAACCAAAAATCTAATACGCTATCAAATCTTGGTTAATTTGCCATTAAACGACAAAGATAAATCACCTACATCATGCATGATCCTCTCAAATTCTATAAGAAAGTCAAACCCGATCAGATAATCTATGAGACAAAAGGCCTAAACGACATTCAAATATAATCTATCCGATCCTGCAAAGAAAATAGAGACAATCTATCTATCCGCTTGTTTGACCATAAATACCTAAAAAATGTATATTAAAAACCTAAACTGCAAATTAAACTACATTTCAACTAGACATTTAATGCCCATACAATATTTAAAGAACATATACTCAGACAGATGTGAAATGTAAACACAGTGACATGTGCAAGTTGATATAAAATAAAAGAACAGAGCTACTTCCCGGTTCCTTGACCGTCCCGTTAACAAACTCAAAAATCAAAATTGACATATAAACTCAACTGATACATTCTAATGTCCATACAATTCAAAAGAACATATACCAGATATGTAGTAATTACTAAGTCAAATATAAAAGAAGATGCTACATAATCCCGGTTGTCTTTGACCGGCCCCGTTAATAAAAAAACCTAAATCAAAATTGACATCAAACTTCAACATTGGGATATCTTAATGTCCATACAATTTTCAAAGAATATATTTACGCATTGAAGAATTATTAAGTAAATACAAAGAACAGATGCTATAATCCCTTTTGTTTCAACCCCCGTAACAAAACCTAAAAATTTGATATTATAAGAATTTAATAATATCCGGTAGTTTAATGCATATAATACAAGATGAATCAACGATATACTTCAAATCCTCAAGAAAAAGTCCCAAACCCGATCCTCTATGCTCAAAGCGACGATTATACTTTGAGATAATGAATTCGACCGATCCTCAGAAAAATCTACGAAGTAGTGCCGCCTATCAATCGATATATTATAATCGGTATAATTATAATTAAAATTTCAATGATAAATGATCATATATTCAAATCTAAATCAATCGTAAAATGATCAAAATTCAAAGAAAATAACAAAATATAAAATAAATAAAAAATGAAATTAATTATTTAAATTAAAACTAAATAAAATAAATACCACCGCAATTGTCTTTCGACAAATTAAGAAAATTTTGCTCACAAAGAAATAATATCAAATTAAATACATAACTACCTTCACACTCAAATATTCCTAAAGTTCGTAGAAGGACGTACTTCCGGTCCTCAGCCAGCTGATATGACCACATAAACGATGCTAATGACCGACCGACAGGGTTTCACGCGATAGACGCCATAATTATTAATTACTACGCACTCAGTTAACGCTGCTCTTTCGAAATGTGGAACGTAGAATGTATTTTCTCTATGTTACAAGGCTGACTTATATTTGTCCCCTGACAAACTCCACACCCAAGGACACCTGACGACGTAACTGTGTTCGACAAGGATCCTTCGACGGGGTCGACTACCTCCTCCGACTAAGGACTGGATCGCGACAAACCGGACGACTAACCATTGGATCTGACGGGCGCCATCGTTCTCCCCACAAAAGTTTTAAATAAAATAATAAATTTCATAAGTTCTAAACTCCACTCACGCAATTATACACTGCTTTTAACGATTCATCGACTACTTTAATCGAAAGTGCTCTCTCAAGACGGGAGGTAATTAACTATGCCATGCCTATAGAAACCCGAACCAGATATAAAAGTTCTCACCAAATGAGAACGAAATCTCTAGTGTCTTATCTACTATTCATCTTCAAATTATCACCGACACTTAAACAACTCTTTCTTTCCTTTTGTTTTTCGAAAGAGGTCGGTGACGAATTTTCGGATCCCACAAAGCTTGGTATGCATTGAAGCTTTGGAAAATTGAGACTTTGAGACTCTGGTATCACATAAAAAGCAATGACAAATAGGAGTGATCCTGAAGTAATGCCTTGATTGGTGTTTGGGGGAATTGTCAACAACAACAAACCTCAAAAGAAGTAAATTCCTGACTTCTTGGTGTATTAGGTGAGTATTGACGAGCTTATAACTGATCTATTAGGAAGAATAATTGAAATACATTAATTGACTGGAGACCATGATTTCAAACTTGGTAATCAATGTGAACATTAATCAAGTAAGATCTGTTCAATTTAGTGAGATTTTGTATTTACTGATCTTAAATGAGGTGTTGGAAGCTTCCCTGATTAATATCTGAAACTACAAATAGATTTGGGATGAAAATAATCATTTTTTGTGTGAGAGAAGAAATATATACTTGCAGTCAATCGAAAGATACTCCATAAAAAAGTGAATCGTCTAGGATCAAATGATCAAAAGACCGACTAACTAGACTCTTGTTTGTGCGTGTTAGGGGAGGCCAACTTGATTGGTGTTAGCTGACACACCATGGTATTGGCCCATATAGCTTGAGGTTGGCGAACACAATTTTGGTGGTAGTCTACACATATTTGTGTTGGTCGTGATTCAAGTAGTGGGTCAACCAGCAAAGTAGCATGTAAAAACAACTGGGAAACGTAACTCACCAAGCTAGTTAGAATTCATTGGGATGTGATGAGTTGTAGCAAACTATATTGATTTGGCCAACCAAGCAAAACAAACATTAACTAGTGCCATTGTGCCAACCGAGCGTGAATGAGGGTGAGACGACCAAATTTGTGATGACTTTCATTGGATGAAGAGTCTTTTCTAAATCACAAAAAATACCACTCATTTTGATTTAACTTCAAAAGCAACTAAGGACGCTTGTTAATATAGTCAGTATACAAAAATTATTTAGAAAAAATGTACAAGTTCTGAAGAATGGGTTCATATCACAACTATTAAGTTAAAACAAAATTCAAGAATAAATTAAGACGCTATTTAGTTTGAAGTAAAATGGGTGTAATGAATTCTAAATACAAGGGTATTGAAAATATTAATATATTTGAAGCAAAATGAATGAAAAGTAAAATTTTAATGAATTCTAAAGTCACCTTATAAGTCATTTGTGGTTTATTTGAAACCTGGCTAAGTTTCGAATACACCACAAGCTGCCACTCACTACCACCACCACCTACTCCCCATCACCGACAACTCACTGCCTCCACTAACTATTTGCAGCATTCTCAATTGTCAATTGCTAGTGTTCATAGCCACTATCATTGGTCTTTACATTGAATTCATTTTACTTCAAAACAAACACAAAAAATGTAATCTCCTAAATTTTTTGTACACCAAAACTCTAAAATATCTTAAATATATTGTATTTCTTTTACTTTGCATTCCTTTTTCCGCAAACCAGATGGCCCTAAAGTACATTTAAACCATGGATTTACCCTAGTCCAAGATAAAAATAAATAATAAAAAAATAAAATCTACCAACTAATAAAGCTTAAAAGAATCTTTAGAATGCCGTTTACCAAAAAGATCCGCTGAAGTTGTGATATCTTATTCGCAAATTTGATCTTCTGTTGTGTCTGTTTGGCAGAGTCAGTGCAATGAGGGCAGTTCATATAAACAGGCAAGTCTCTTGTTAAAAGAGAAAATGCAGAGCTGCCATCATCCAGTCTCACATGTGAAAGCTTTCCTTCAAGTTCAATAGACTCGGAGGGCATGGAGAGCCTGTGGACAGACTGGATATTTTCCATGCCCTCTCTAGAAAACATTGTGAGGCTTTCATGATTTTGACCACCATTAGCTGCCACAGGCTCATTGAGTTTGATATTTTTCCTCAAATTAGTCACAGAAGCAGCTTTTCCAGATGAATAATGATCCAGCATCTCATGCACTCCACTCTTAGTTTCAGCATGTTTTTCTTCATAAACATTGGTGGAAAAATGCTGTTTACGGTTCAACGAATATAAAGAATCAAGATCCTTAAGATGTTCCATAGATAATAGAAAGCGATGTCCGTAAGAGCACTCGTGCTCAAATCCAACATATACAGTAGATTGCTTAGAAAAACTGGTTCTGTTTATCTCCCCACTGCTACATATGTCCACTGGAACTATGTTTGTTCCGATTTGCAAATATGGGTTAACATTGGTTTCAGGTTTTATTGAGCATTCTATAGCAGAAACATGCTCAAATCCTTGAGATGCCTGGCGATCATCAATTGCATTTTTTCTATCATCATTTTGATTGGTTACACCGGACAGCTTGATGCCTTTATCTGTAATATCTTTTGTATGTTTTCTCTGCTTAAGAGAAAGGGGTGTCGAATCAGCAATTGCTGTACCTGCAACTACCTCTGCAAAAGGTTTCTTCATGGTGAAAGATGGAAGACCTTTGCCAAAACTGATGCTTGTTGCATTGGACGGTAAAATCTCGGATGTTTTTTTCTGGCTTTCTAATGTGAGCTGAACTTCACTATCAAATTTTGTTTCAATGGACTTCTTTTTTCCTTCATTTCTGGGAGGCATGACTTTAGGCCCATGGTTCAAACTTACTATGGAACTTTTTCCAGCCATTTCAAGGGGAAAACAATTTGTTTCATTTTTTTCATCCGTTGAGATTGTCCACTTCATCAAAAACTTCTGAGCAGAACAAAATCCTGTTTGAAGTAAACCTTTGGAAGGTTCATAATACCCTGCTCCTCCAACACGCCTTAAACTCCAATAAGTGGGAGGAAGTGGTCCTCCATTGTCTAAATTTGACAGTAAGAGACTAGGAAGGAGATTTTCGCAATTCGTGAAATGATTGAAGGTCATATTTGCAGTTTCAAAATCAAATGGGTCATCACGCAAGCGCCTTGAGCGACCACATGCACAAGCATGAAGAAAAACATATCCGCTTGAGTGCTGAATGGTGGCATCTTCCTTGGATGAATTATTGTTATTGACATCATGCCTGCGATGCATGCAGGGCTTTCCAGTCAGGCTAACAGCATCACAAAGTTGCCTCCCTGCTTCCCAAATTGATGTACATTCATCTGCAAGTTGTTTCGCAAACTTTTTCACAGCTGGTCCTTTGACCATTGAATTAAAGACGAGCAAAGCATTCTCCAAGTGTGTCTTATGCATTGAAGTTGGATAGTAAGCAGGAAGATCTTTCAGATAAACCTCCTTAGCATCTGGAAGAGCACTTTTGCACCAAGATACTGAAAACTTCATGTTCAGACCCTTACTGCTCTCCAGACAAGAGATGCAATCTTCAACAGCATGCCCATCATGTGTCTCTGTTGTACTGCATTGGAGAGTAATCTTGCCGCATTTTTTATGTCATCCGTGAAGCTATGACCAGGACAGCAATGCTTCAAGGATATGATCCGTAGATGTTAACCAGCTTTCCAAACTCGGTAGCACAGGAGCATTCGCTTGTTTACCAGCAGCTGCTGATGCTGCCGCGGCAGCTGCAGCAGCAGCAACTACACCGACACCAGCAACAGAGCCACTATTCACATTACTTGGCAATCCTCCTCTCCCTCTTAGCATATCCGTCTGTCTTAAGATGAAATCTTTACTGACTGAATATCATCATTATGTAAATTCTCACAATGATTTTCAAGCATAAGCACATTAACTTTATCCTTGGAATTTAAAGCTTCTTCTACTAGACTGGCAACAAAATTCAAGGGTTCACCTCTCTGATTCACTGAGCGGTCTAAAAGAGCAACAACCCTTGATGCATCGAGCAAGAATAAAGGGAGGGAATTACCACTCCCAACGCCCCTTGACCCACTATGAATGTGATCTGTCCCAGTAAGCACCCTGCATTTCTTGATCAAAACCGAATCTGTGCCTCCAGAGATGACTGCAGCCTCTTTCTGAAACTACTCTCAGCTTTACTAGCAGGGCGTGCAAGCATTACCACAGAACCTGATCCTTTGACTGCCAAGTTTTGCCTATAGGCATCAGTCATATCATCCACATTGGTCATGGCACTCGAACCATCAGAGAAATCATCTTCAAAAACAAAGAGAACAACAGGAATACACTGGCCAGGAAGCATTGATGAATGTGAACCGTTGCCAGACATAAGTGAAATTGCTGAAACATTTCGGCTTGAAGAACCTCCTCTTCTAGTAGGAGCTGAAACAGAAGAGACTCCCACAACATTAGGCTGGGAATTGGCTAAAGATTGTTTAGATGAAACTAATGGTGCGATTTTGGATCTCAAGAACGGGTTAGAGCATGCTTTGCAGCTTGTAGCATTCGAAACTTCTTAAAGATTTGTATGTCAAATCGTAAACCCTCGTGGACAAACACAATCACATGGCATACCTGGTTTACGTTGAGGTTAAAGAAACATATTTATATTGATAGAGAAACACACAAAAAAAGGAAGAAGAGGAAACAACTCACGGAGAACATAAGGAGCATATATCGGAGATCTTCGGCCTCGCATTCCTCTAAAACTGAAGAGGTACCCTCGTCCCGCCCATCCGATGTCGAAGAAGAAAGAAGAAGCAACCTCGAAGGAGAAGGAGAGAAATGGAGGAAGACCATCCCCGTCTCCGGCTCGTGATGATATCCGATCCTCCGGCTATTGAACAAATCCATATCTTCGGGAATCGAAGAGGTAAACAGATCCGTCTCGAGGTTGCCGGACCCAAAGACGTTATCGTCAAGGAGACGGTTGAGAAATGGGTGAGGTCAGTAGATGGTTTTATTAAGAAAACCGACGACGACGACGCCGATCGGAGAAGAGGAAGCGGAGGAAGTCGAAGGGCCAGAGGAAATGGGGTTAGAGTTGAGAGTTTGGAGAGGAGGATTAAAGGAGGAGATGGGGTGCAGTGGGGTAGAAATGGGGGCGATGGGTGCGGCGGCGGATGATGCCGTAGCCGGAGGAGGAGGTCGCATTAGGACGCGGAGAGGAGAAGAGGAACTGGGATGCTCCATAGCTTACAACGGCGGGAGCGGCGACCGCTCGAGGCGGAAGCAGTGGAATTTATCTTATTGAGGTTAGAACTCACTGCTTATTCTGCAATTGAGAAATTTTAGGCTCTTCTACTTTCATGTGTCTACAAAATTAGTACTAACCTGCTGAAAATTTTAAATTATTATTCAAATATTAAATTTTATGATAAAATTTTAATTCATATTTTTATTTTTATAAAATGTTTAATGATTTAACAATTACACGCATAAATATATAAATTAGATTATTCAAAAGATAGTATTTAATATATATATAATGCATATTTTTATGCATAGAAAAAGATCATTTTTTATAAATATCAAATTTTATGAATTAGATATGTAAATGTATAAGAATTGTATGCTATATATGTAAATTTTTCTATTTTTAAAATTATCAAAAGTTTCTTTCTCTTATTTTCTTCTCATAAATAATTTTATTGATTCAGTTCTCCAATTCCTATATTCATGATTTTCTATATTCTTATCTAAATGCCTCAATCTTGAAATTCTTTCTTTTTTATGGATTTATTTGATTATGTGATCCTCCATAGAGATAAACTTCTCATGTACATTAGTTTTAAATATTGGTAATCAATATCTAAGTTTTTCTTATAAATTTTATCAAATTTCATAATTGCATGCCTCTTTCTTATTATTCATTTGATTTCTACTATAAAAAATACTTTCACTAATTCTTTGTGTGAAAAATAAATTATTATTATTGAGAATATTTTATTTGATATTTGAGAGATCTTTTGAAATTAAAATTTATTTGAGAGATCTTTTGAAATTAAAATTCATGTTTATTAATTTTATATTGTAATATAAATTTTAAAATATTCATCATTCCGAATACATTAAAATCTATTTCTATTGTATAAAATTAAAATTTTTATATATTTTTTACATTAAATAATGTTTTTTATCAGCAAGAATTTTTAAATTAAAGGCAATAAAGCTAATTATTATATTTATATTATTTATTTAATCTTTAGATTTAACTTCCTTTTGAGAATTTAAATTACTTATTAATTGAATTCAATCATAAATTTGCAATATGTAACAATCATCCTAATTTTGTAATTATTTAATAATTAATAAAAAAAAGTATATAATATATGTAAAAATAAATCAAATACAAAATAGCATTTTAAAACACATATAAATAAAGTATTTCAAAAAAACTCAAACATATTAATTAATTAATGATTAATGAATGCATAATAATTATCAAATATTTTTTAATCTCATATATATATATATATAATTACTGTTACATATGAAATTAAATATTAATCTTTAATCTCATATGTAACATTAATTTAAGATAATTATATATTTAAATTAATTTAATTCAATAATTAGATAATATAAGATAATTAGATATTTTGTTAGTTCTTATAGCTTTCATTAAATTAACTTAATTTGTATTTAATAGAAAGACATTTCTTAATGAGAATTTGAAAGATGTAATATTCTTTAATCAGAAGTTACAAACTTGAAATATATATAACATTTATGCAAACTTTGAAATAACTCTTTAGTATTTAGATAGCACAACTAATTATATAATTTTGATTTAATTTGACACTCATATAAACAATTTACTTTTTGGTCTTACACATCAGTTAGTGTGGATATTTTTTTTAAACAAATATCTTTTAATCTTATTTAACTAAAATAAAGATCTTATATTGAACATATTCTCTTATTACTCTCTCGTAAATTATGTTACATATTTAACTAAAAAAAATCAAACTTTACTAATATTTCAATCTACTTCACTCGCCACCAATCTTGATATATAAAAAAGTATCCATCATTTTCTTCTATTTTTTAATTATAATTCCATTATATTATTATTACTCACAATTATAAGTTTTATTAATTTTTAAATTAAAAATAACAGAAGCAAAATTAAATTTTTTATATTATGTTTTAAAATTTATTCACGTGGAATTAGTGCATGTGCAACAACAACAACAAGCCTTTATCCCTGTGGGTATATGAATCCTTCATCTCCATTGTGTCCTATTATGTGTCAAATTCTCATTTAATTCAAGTATATTAAGGTCATTTTTATACATCTTAACCAAGTCTTTTGGTCTACCTCTACCTTTCTTAACATAAGGCTAATCTAATGCATCTACTCTCCTAACTGTTATCTGAGACCAACGCTTTATATGGCCAAACCATCTAAGGACTTCTCTAATCTTATCTCATCTGAGCTACTCCAACTTTTTCCTAACATACTCATTTTGCATTTTATCTCTAAGAGTAAAGCCACTCATCCACTGAGCATCCTCATCTCAGAACACTTAACTTAGTCTTATGCTTCTTTTTTATTGGCCAACATTCTCGCACTATAAGTCATGTGTCTTACCACCATCTTATAAAATTTTCCTTAAGTTTAAGTGGAACTTTTCTATCACAATAACAGTCGATGCATTCCTCCACTTCAACCATTCAACTTGATTTTACTAATAACATTCTATCTATTTCACCATCATTTTGAACAATAGAGCCTAAATATGTGAATCATTCACTCTTATTAATGACTTGTTCACCTAATGTCACAACACTACCACTAGAACTTCTACAACTAAAATTACACTCCATATATTCGGTTTTAGATATACTTAAACGAAAACCTTTAGACTTTAATGTTGACCTCCATAATTCAAGTTTCTCTTGGACTCCCTCCTAGTCTTATCAAGAAGAATGTCATCAAAGAAAATCATACACCAAGGTACATCTTCGTAAATGCCTAAGTAAGAACATCCATAACTAAAGTAAAAAAGATAAGGGCTTAAAGCTGATCCTTGATGTAATCCAATTGAAATGGGAAGATATTTTGTTAATCCTCCTTGTGTTTGGACACAAGTAACAGCTCTAGTATACATATCCTTAATAACTTGAATATAACTAATATTAACTCATTTCTGTTCTAGAACTCTCCAAAGAATATCTCTTGAAACTTTATCATAAGCATTCTTTAAATCAATGAATATCATATGTAAATCCTCTTTACTTTCTCTATACTTCTCCATTTAACAAATGTATAGCATCCATAATAGATCTACCTGGCATGAAACCAAACTGATTGTGAGAAACTTTTTTATCACATCGTAACCTATGCTCAATTACTCTCTTCCATAATTTTAATGTATGACACATTAACTTAATTCCTCTATAATTTGCACACTCTTGTGCATCACCTTTATTCTTAAATATAGAACCAACAAACTCTTTCTACTCATCCGACATCTTTTAGTCTTTAAAATAACATTAAAAAAATTTGTAAGCCAAGAAATTCCTTGATCTCCTAAACATTTTACACTTCTATTGGAATATCATCGTCCTCGCTTTTCCACATTTCATTTTCTTTAAAGCTTCTAACTTCGATTTACTACGACAATAAAAAAAATAAAATTCTCTATTTTGTTTAGGTATTAAGGTTATTAAAATCAATCGATATTGATCCTTTATTGAAAAGTTTATCAAAATATCTCATCCACCTATTTTCAATATCTTTTTCTAAGAAAATCACTTTATTATCTTCATTCTTAATACACCTCACTTGAACTAGGTATTTACTTTTCCTGTCTCTTTAGTTGGCTAACTTATACATACTTCTCACCTTCTTTGGTATCTAATATATGTATAAATCACTAAAAGCTAAATTTTTTGCATCATATATTACTTTCTTAGAATCTCTACAGGCCACTTTATATCTTTCCCAATTCTCCATATTTTTACATCTAAACCAAAATTTATAATAATGCTTCTTATTTCTTATCTTTTCTTGCACACTCTAACTCCACCACCAACTATTTTTATTAAAAGAAGCTTTTCCTTTTGATTTCTCAAGCATATTTTTAGCAACTTGCTTAATTTCACTTGCTACTTTTTTCCACATAATATTAGCTTCTTTATGAACATCCCAAATTCTAAGCTCTTGTAGCTTGCTTTTAAAAATATTTTTTTTTTGTATTCTTTAAATGTCTCCATCTAATCCTAGGATAATAATTTGATTTGTTTTTTCTCTTATAATCTTTCATCTTAAAATCTAAAACTAACAATCAATGTTGGGTACTTAAACTTTCACTTGGAATGACCTTACAATCTTTACAATTTAAATGATATATTTTTCAATAAAAATAATTAATCTGTTTTTACTAGATCTATTTTATAAGTAATAATATGTTCATCTCTTTTCTTAAATAAAGTATTAGCAACTACAAAATCATAAGCTAAGGTGAAATCTAATATAATCCTACCTTCTTCATTAGACACTTCAAATCCATAACCATCATGAACACTTTTAAAATTTTATACCACTCTACCAACATGTCCATTTAAATCTCCTCCAATAATACTTTTTCTTCTAGAGGTATTGCATTAATCCCTCTAATTCATTCCAAAATTTTTCTTTTGAGCTTACATCCAAACCTACTTGAGGAGCATAAATACTTATAACATTGATAATCTTAAGTATTAATAATCTTTAAAGTTATAATTCTATCTCCACATCTATTAATACTTATAACATTATCCTTCAAATTTTATCTATAATCACACCTATATCATTTCTAGACTTCTACTTGAAGCTTAAAACCTAAACTATCAATCTCTTTGGCCTTGTCCCCAACCCATTTAGTTTCTTGAACACATAAAATATTTATTTTTTATGAACCATAATATCTATTAATTTCATTAATTTACCTATAAGAGTACTCTATATTCCAAAATCGCTTAATTTAACATCGCACTTAACCCGCAAATGTTCTGCATTTTACCAGTATTTAAACCATACAGCGCGTCGCTTCCAAGGGACGCTCTAGCATTAACATAATGATTTAAAAGATTCATATCATGATTATTTTGATAAGTTTTATGCTGGCTGTCGACTACCTATCGCACCCCTCTATTTTTTACATCCGGACTTGAGACCGACAATGACAGTGTTAATATTACTAATTTGTGAGTGCAAGTAGAAATTAGTGCATGTGCAATATTACTAATTTGTGACTACAAGTAAATTAGTAATTTTAAGGATATGAGTCATAATTTTTTTATCATTATAGGAATTAAAATGAGAGAAATCATGAAAATTATTTAGCTACTTATTTAAGATTTTAATTGGTTAGGTCAAATAAAATTTTGATGATTATTATTGACAAAATTAATAGAATAATATTTTAATTATTTTTTTATAAATTAAAATTTTATTAAGCTAAATTAATGTAATGACTTTTGTGATCTTTAAATCACAAAATTTATTTTTATTATCTATATTAATTATTAAAATTAATTTATTTTGTTGATTGTTAATAATATTAATTAATAAATTTAAAAATAATTCAACTATAATTAATATAAAATAATAATTTTTATTTGTTAATTAATTATTTTATGTCATAAATTAAATCAAAAATATTAATATTAAATACTTATTAATAATATTTTAATTAATATTTAATCCTTATTATTTTTCCTTAATATTTAATTTTTTTTCTCTCACTATTTATGTTTGTCAAGATTAAAATAAAACTCTACTCTAATATTTGTCAAATCTCTCTATCAAACAATCCCTAAATTTTGAGAGAATTTGATAAATTCATTGATCCTAGTAAAGGCCTAGTAAAACTTAATAATAATTACATAAATTTTTTCAAGTATTTATATCTAAGTGTTGATCTTTCTTATTTTAAAAACTCCACTATGTGGGTTCTTCTAGTTTCAATGTGTTGTCTTCAACATTTACAAATTCTTTCTCCATTTTGCCACAAATCTTCCTCTCATTTGGAAATTGGTGTGAGAATTGATTTTGAGAACATGTTAAATTCTTCAAGGAGGAATTGTCATTATGTGCGCAAATCCCATTGTTATAAAAAGCTTTGTTACTAATTGTAATGATGATCATAAATGTTGATGTGATATTATGATATGTGATCTTATGATGATCATTCACAATGTATGATGTATGTAAGTGTATGTTAGTGCTACTTCAATTCTATCAAAACATGAAAAATTCTGCCTTTTGAAATTAGATATAATAAGTTTGTTCATCATGATAAGAGTAAATTTTCTATATCATGAGGAAGGGGATTCTTATTTTTCCATGAGATCAAAAGCCTATATGGAGTATTCTTTATTATTAAACTTTCATATGGTATGATACATTCAACCTTTAACGAAATTGAAGGATAGGACTCTTATAAATAAGTCTCAAGGTTTGTAATTCATCATAATAGATAATATGCTCTATATTAAAAACATGACTAATAGATAATTCAAAAATATAAGCATTCAATTTAAATTTTTAAGTATTTTGAATGAGTCACAAGTTCTTATTATGCAATATTTTGAATTTAATCGTACAAAACATTCAAAAGTGAATGTAAATTAAAACATAGTTACATTTAGTATATTCTACTTATAAATAAATTGGATTAATATTTTTTTCTTGTATAGTTTGCCTTCCAATTTATTATCATATATTTGTATGAGAATTGAAAAAATTATGTGAAAATATGACTTTGTAATCATAAAATGCATGATTTGAAATGTTAGATAGAAGAACAAGTCTTGTAGGATTATAAACATAAATAATGTCAATTATTCATTATTTTAAGAATAACATTTTTTGTGTCATATAAAATTCATGATGATAAAGTAAGAAATTTTATGTCTTACTCTGCACAAAGATTTGACACACAGACAAATTTGAAAAGATTATAGAAAATATCAAATTTTTTATATAAAAAATTCAAAGAAGAGAAAAATCATGCAGGTCTATTTAATCAAAATAATCTACTATGTATTTATGATTACAAAGTTATACTCTTCCTCATAATTAGAGAAGATGAGGTCAGAAAATTTGAAATGATTGTTTGTCTTTCAATCAAACAAAAAATTAAAATACAATAGCTATAGTATATAAGGCTACAAGTACTATATGGCGATGATCAAGCTATGATAGACATTAGTGCTAAGTGATGTTGATTGAATGGTGATGCTGGATTCAAATTATCAAACATAGCTCTTAGCATCTCCTATCTCATAGTGAACATGTGATTTCATTTATGAGTATTGAGAAAAGTATTTTAATAAAATTTGTCAAAAATATTAAAACACTCTCCCAATGATCAATATTGAATCATTTAATAACATATTAACTCAAATTTGAGTAATATTAGATTTCTGTATTTTCTTATTGAATTGTTCGATTCGAGTAAATATATTAGACTTAAGCAAATTTTGATCCTTAAATTAATATTTCAAAGATTATAATTACACTCAAAAGACTTATTTTGATGCCTATATTTATCTTATCGAGATATTCAATTTTGATTATAATATTATTAAAATCAATGTACAAATGTACTTAAATTTAATCATAAAAAATTTCAACTCATATATTGCTTCAAAATTCAAATCCTATTGATCAGATTTTAAGATGATATATTAAATATTATTACATGCAAATTTAGATATGGATAAGTGTATATCCCAAGTTTCTATATTTTTACCTTACATCTTAAAATATTGACAAGGGTTCTTTTAATAACTTGTATTTCTGCACATCTTTCAAATATAAATTTGAGAAAGTCATTCTAAGATCAATGTAAAATCAATTTTAATTTTGAATTAATTAAGAGTTTGGGATAACTTTCTAACTACTTTATTTTTTTTAAAGTAAAAGAAAAATATTTTGATTTTAGAAAGTTTTGAAAAAAAATGCTAATCATAAGGCAGAAATTATTCTCGAAATATTTGTTTGAATTTTTAAAAGAAAAATATTTATAATACATATAACATCTTTTCAAAAAATTATTTTTCATAATAACTTTATAACCTGTTCAAAAAAAGCTATACCTGTCCTAAATATACCCTAAAACTTGAACAGTCGAGTTTTAAATTTTGAGCATAATCTTCATATGCCATTGCCGCATATTAAAAATGCCAAAAATAAAATTATTAAATTCAATAAAAGTCAGAGAAGATATATAAAACTTTAAATCAACTATTATTTTCGAAACACACCCAATTTTAATTGATGAATCTTGATACATCCTAAAATTAATCGCACGAATCTCGGCATTTTTTCAAATGCTTCGATAATAATGAATTTTACAATAACCGATGCCTCATGATTAACATAACAACATCAAGCATAATCCCTCCAATCGACTCGTGATCGTTATCTAACATAAAATGGATCGATCCGCCAAATGGTCACCAAAATCGAATATTTATAGATCGGCTCGTCAAAAATCCAACGAATCCAAGATCACCCAATATCATTAAGGCATTATCATCAAAATACACCGTCGATCGGTAGCGATCGTGACGCCGTCTGGATGGGTCGAGTTTCAATTTACAAGCACAAAATCTATAAATGAAGCCATTCTCACCTGGGGAGAGATAAGACCGTAGAGCTCGAGAACCATCATTCGACGCCGACGATCTATCAATAGCCACCAGAAAAGAAGACGTGAGCCTGTGAGATCGCCTCTGAGGACTAGAAAAGGCCGCTCCGCTTTCTCTCAAGATCAAGAGGTTGCTCTGTAAGACGGGCTAAACTTCTCAGGGTTGACCGATATCAGATTTTTTACATAATATTGTTTTTAAACACCTTCTTCTAACTAACGAAGAAGGACCAGATCTTTGAACACATAAATAAAAGTTCTGACAAGGCGCCGTGGTTTCCCAACGTTTTCCACGATAACCCCTTGTTCATATCGCCATATTTTTTTGGATAATTTAAGATCTCGTGATCTACCTAATAAAATTCAAGACACAACAAACCTGATTAATTTTATTAGTTGTTAGAATTTAGGTTTCTGAACCAAACAATTGAATTTCTATATACCATTTTTTTTTCTTCCAAGTGGGCTTACCAATGTTGGCCATGAAATGTTGAAGTAAAAAATTATATATATATATATATATATATATATATATATATATATATAATTTTAAATCATAATATTCAGATCGTATAGAAACCTTATTCGATTAATCTTTAATCATAGGTTGAATAATGTTATTCAATTATTGCTCGAGCTTTGTTTAAATATTGATTGAACCTTGTTCAAATACAAATCAATCAACATTTGAATATGATTAAACAACGCGATTTAAATAAGACTCGATTATATGTTCGAAAACATTCTAGAAATGTTCAAACATTACTCAAATAGAATTCTAGTATAGTTAAAACTATTTCGCGTAGAAAATCAATCATGAAGAAAGTTTACATTTTAAATTGTGAAATTCAAAGACACCCATATATTTAAAGAAATGTAAAAGAATTTTTATATAAAACCTCAAAATAGGAAAAAATCAATGCCCCAAGAAAACTTCTACTATATATTTGTTTTAGTAAGTTTTCCGACACGATTAGAATATATGTATATATGACAATGAAATCCCAAAATTAAAGTAACAACAACCATATAAGTAATGGTCAGCAAATAACGACGAAAGGTCATGGTGATAGGAAGAGGCGTCGAGGATCAATGGTGAACAAACGGTGATGAAAGACGATTTGGCGATACGACGGCGACATGGTGATGTGACGACCAGCGGCGACCAGCGAACAGGATCAACCATGGCCGACGGCGGTGGTTGGTAATTAACGGGGGTGACGATCTGAGCTGGTATGATTATGAGGATTTTCAAGCTCTCTCTCTTCTTGACCTCCCTCATAGGAGAATGAGATAATTTAGGAATGACGTCAAATACATACAAAATCAACCACTTTCCATCTGATGGCTTGATGATTTGATCCTATGATATATTTTGTGTATTTAAATGCTCAAATGAAGTAAGAATTATAAGATCTTGGGTTAGATCGTTCGAGACGCCGATGACTATAAACACACGCTTGAGAGGGATTTAATTGACATCCCGAGTTTAAGAATATTTTAAGCCTGATCTCAGCTTTAATTTACGCACTTTTAGCATCAAGATTTATACTTCGACTAGTAGTATTTTAAGTGTCATATCAATTTCAATAATCTTAGATGAGGTCGGATAAATCAACGTTGGAGCTTCAACAAAATAATCAAATTTATCATAGTTGTAAATCAATAAAGAAACCTCAATCTTCATCTACACAACCATCTAAATGTTCAAAAATATAATATAAAAGCAAGCTGTGGCAAATGACATCTACAGTGCATGAAGTCTTATAGCTACATGGAGTTGGGTTATTGGCCTTCTCTCACCACCGACGATTCATTAATGGCTTTCAGATGTTCGCTGGCGGCCGTCACATCCCGACTATACACGAATAGCCTGAGCTGTTTACTTATGACTTTTTTTTTTTTTTTTTTGTGATATCTCATTTATTTTATAGTATGTGACTTCAAATATGATTAATCTTTGTATAAACTACTGAACCTAAATTCTCTCTCTCTAAATAGAATTGCCTTCAAAATTGTGTATCTTATATTTATTGGATGCTTAGAAGATTTTCAATATATTTTATAAAGCAATGATGTTATACCAATAATTTTTTTTGGGCTTCAACCGGATGCCAATGCCCCTGAACACTCTCTCATATGAACTTTGATAAAACAATAATATTGGATTACTTGTAATTTTAAACAATATTATTTTAAATTTGTGCTCGTTGTATGCATGCATACATTCAAAAATTAAAATATCTATTAGAATTAACTTCTTGCATTCAAATAGGTTAAATAGATTCATCAAATTTATCATTCTTTAAGGAGATAATTATATAATTTTTTTTTATCATAATCACTTAAAATTATGAAAATAAATTATAAAATAATATTATTTTAAGTTAAAAATTTATGCTAATTTCACTAATTTGTTTATCTATCATATATAGAATTTATATTTAATTAATGAATATCTTGATTGGTGGTCATTTATATCGTATCAATCGAATGATCAAGGGTAAAATCATATGAGATATATTATTGGATCATCATGCATTAATGTTAATATATAATAAATATTATTTATTTAGAGCACTTATGATGACCAAGAGTATTTTTTGTGTGTCCAATTTTTGGGTGCAAAAAATAAATAAAAGAGTTCAAATAATTAATAGATAATTGACATATTAAAATATCCATGAAATTGTATATATATATAGATAAATTCATTTATTTTTTGCATTATATTAAGTAGTTGAAAATTTAATAATTTGATAAAAAAAATATGATGTATGATTTTATTGTGAATTTTTCAATTTAAATGTAAATTAAAGTAGAAGGTTATAAATTTATAAATAGCTGAAGTTTTGATATTAATTTCGATAATTAACAACATTCGAGAAGACAAACATTAAATTATATATATATATATATATATATATATATATATATATATATAATAAAAGACTTTAATGACAAGCAATTAGATAGAGCCCACGCAATTCAGCATTTGGAGAAAAACAATCAAAGAGGAATTTAAGTTAACAATAAATCCACAAGTTAAGGGGGCTTTTTGGAATCAATTTTGTTTTATGTTTTTATTTTTATTTTTATGCTATTTTTAAAATATATTTATTTAATGTATTTTTTCAAAATAAATAATATTATTTTAAAATACTCAAAATAATTTTAGATATTTTGAGTAATTTTAAAAATAATAATTAATATCAAATATATTTTCCTTTAAATAAAATAAAATATATAATAAAAAAATAAAAAATAAAAAAAGTCCCAAACCGCCCCTAAGCGTTAGTGAAACACTAGTGATTGCCCAATTGTTGACTTTACGTGAATTTGATAAAACTGTCTGTCCTATTCGTACTATTCTCATCACATCGAGACCACGGCCTATAGAGGCCCATATAATAAGTCAACTATTTCAGTTACAGTTAAAAGCCCGTATTTTTATAAGCACCTCAGCCACACAAGTTTGATTAAATTAGGGATTCCTACATAGAAATGTGGTCAAGATGCTCAATAGTGGTGATTTTGAAAGTGAGATCATAAAACAATTTTGATAGTAGGATTATGATATCTTGTTTGGTATAAAAGAAAATTTGTGAAGACCAGATGAAGACGAGCAGTGAGCTTCGTGTATGAAAGGAGATTTACTTATGTGAAATGAGTAGAGACGACAAAACTTTTCTTTCATAGTATCTAAAACTTGGTACAGGATGTATATAGTTTTATAGACTGGCTGAGGTCTAGTAAGGCGAGTGGAGTGAGCTTGATCCAACGGTGCTCATGAGGTTAGTTGAGAGCTGGTGGCTAAGATGAAGTCTGCTGTAAGCATCTTCGAAAACATCAAATGGACGGCAAAAGATGAGGTCGTGTTATAAAGATCGCCTGAGCACCTATTGCCAGTTGTTAATGATGATATGTCTTTTTTTTTATTTGATTTTAGGCTTAAGATATCTTTTAGAATTAAAAATTTGAGAAGTTATACATGATGATCATCGAGGATCATAAAAGTTTCATGAATACATGGAGTTGAGTAGCGATAATTGCTATTATCAATAGATCTCCAATAATTTGAAAAATAAAACTATCATGATCAAACAATATATTGAATACCAAAAGTTTTTAGTTGATTGAGAACTTTGTTGAGCAGAGAAAGTCGAACTTTCAATTAATTAAGTCATTTCTAAAAGAGTTTTAACACATGTAAAGGTAGTCCGTTCATGAACAATTTTGAAAGAAGCGATGAATGGGACAAAGGTAGGTAGTATGGAAACCGACTATTGCACTAAGAATAAGTTAATCTTGCTAACCTCGATAGTTAAACATGGAGATTTGAAATTTCATCATTATTTATCTTTATTGTGGGAAACTCACATGGATAAGAGCTATAAATAATTCATCATTATATTTGATTTGAGTGATTGCACTGATGGAGAGGGGAGAAATTTTAGAGAGAGAGAGAGAGAGAGAGAGAGAGAGAGAGATTGTGAAGCTAATTGCTAGCATATGGATACAATTGGGAAAAATGAATGCTTGGCAGTAGAAGTTTTATGAGGATCTTTGATGTTGATTCTTTGGGAGCTATCTGTTATATGAGTAGGGGTGTAAACGAGCCAAACTTTTATTTGTGTTTGGCTAGTTTAAAAATTATTTTATTTATACGTTGGAGATCAAATTTCAAATGTTGTGTATAAATTGTCAAATTTAATTATCAAAAAATCTATAAGATGGGATTCAAGCAAATTTTTCAGAAACAAAGTTTCTAACCATTAAGCCATGCTTTCAACTATCATATATGGGTATAGTATAATTTTTTATTTCGAAATAAATATCATAATACGATCATTAAACGATTGTCGTTTGTCATTTATAAATGAAAGACTCGCTAACGAATAGTCAACACAAAACTTAACGAAAATGAAATGTCGTGAATAATCTTTTTTGACAATATAAATGATGTGATGCTTGTTTGTAAGATTTTGAGTTATTTTGATATAAAAAAAAAACAATTGATAAACTTTATCCGCTCTTAATAAATTTTTTCTATAATATATAGAATGTTACATAAAGGAAGAATAATAATTTAAAAGATAAAATTAGTAAGAATTGATTCACAATTAATCATGTAGCAATTATATTAATTATAATAATTATTAGTGTGGGGATATGATTTATGGTTATGAAGAATAAGCCTTATTAGTTGAAATATGGGATTCTTCTTGTTGATGAATATTAACTTGTCCCTCTTTAGTGCTAAATATTAACTTTTCTTATTAAGCAGTCACAGTCTAACACATAAAAAAAAGCCAAAAGTTTATTCTTCTAATAATCATTCTTAGTTTGAATTCTCTTTAAGAATAGTATCAATTACAAATATTTATATTTTAAAATAACTATTATTATATGCGCTAGAATTTTATTCCAGATGCGAGATCTTCGTCAGAATCAAAAATTATCCAACACACAAGAGGGATATGAACACGCGGGTTTATATAATGGAAAACCCATGGAAAACCACTGCCTGCCAGAACTTTCACTATGTGTCAAAAGATACCCCGCTTCGTTGGAGAAGAAGGTGTTTTTAAATAATATTCGAGTGTAGAAAAATACACATCATTAACCCAACCTGGGGAGAAGTTTCAAAAGCGGCAGAACGATCTTCTGGAGCAACCTCGATCTTCTGGGAGAAAGGAGCTGAACCTGTCTTTTCTAGTCCCCTTGATCTCCTACAATGATCTTCGTGCACCACCTGGCATGGTGATGATCACCAAGGCTCGACCTATTCTCGATCTTTAAATCAGATTCCTCGGGTGAACGGTTTCATTTATAGATTTTCTGAGGAGAAATAAATGGTGAAAACTCCAACCACCATCTGACGGCCTAGCATGATCCCCTCGACGACTGTATTTTGATGATCCGTGCCTTAATGATGTCTAATTGGGTGATCTTGATTCGTGGATTCGCCTTGACGAGCCGCCGACCGACTATAAATATGTCGCTTTTGGTGACCATTTGGCGGATCGATCCATTTTCATGTTCGATAGTTTGATCAAATGATTCGAGCTCAATGACATGCTTGATGTTGCTATGTTCGATCGAGACGGCCATTTTGACTGTAAGTTTGTCAAATCGGTGATTAGATCAAGCATTAAAAATGCCTTGAGATTCGTGCTTGATCGATTAATTTTCGAGGATGTATCGTTTGCTATTTTGACGATATTATCTCGTCCAAAAATATTTAGATCTTCATGATACAAGATTATGAAAGTCGATGCGTCGCAAATGCGATGGTATGCGGGTGCGATATTTGATTTATCGATCCGTGCGAACGGTTCACTGGCGGCCACGGCACATGGGCGGTGCCGCGCACGGTCGGCGGCGCTGCTACAAGACGACTGGCCGCCGCTGGGCGCGGCTCATGGGAATGCGCGCGGAGCTGGTCGATCAGGCGGCCCACGGGTCATTCGAGCGGGCTCGGTCGGTGAACTGCGAACGGCCTACGGTCAGGCGTCTGGGCGTCACGGCAATGTCACGATGCCAGCCAGCGGTGTCATGCATGGCCACGCGATGGGTCACGCTGGCGGTTAGCGTGGCCACGCTGGGCGTCCAGGATGCGGCCACGTCGGCCATCGTGGTGGCAACGCCGGAGGATGACGCCTCGGCCGGATCCATGGACGGCCAGGTCTTTGCCGGCGCTGCGACTCATCTTACCGGGTCATACTGCCAAGATGCTCAGGCTCAGGGCCCACGCCTACCGAGAGTTCTTCTGGCTTGCTGGGTTTGAACGGTTTTTTTTTTTTTCCCCTGGGGTCTATAAAACCCCTGGTAAGAGGGAAATGTACACACTTTCTCATCCTTCTTCTCCTCTTAGAGTGCATACCCTCCCCGGTGGGAGTTTGGGCACTCTGATCCACCTCTCCCCAGCCAGAGTGCATGCCTCCCCTGGGAGTTTGGGCACTCTTCCTTGATCCACCTCTACTCCCCAGCAGTGCATGCCTCCCGGTGGGAGTTTGGGCATTCTCCTTGGGATAATTTTCATCTCGACTGCACGAGTCTGGTGTTTGTAGATGGGTGAGAATCTTTGAAAGAGACACGCCCACCTTGTAACTATGACCCAGGGAACCTTCTAAAATGGGAGGATCAGATTGGGAGTCGATCACGGAGACACATTGATCGTGAAAAAAATATTATTTTCAATGATTTGGTTCTTAAGTGTCCAAGAGAATGAGAGCCCAATCTCCTCACGGGTATTTCACCACTTAGAGATGAGTTTGGATTGCTTTCCCATCCCCGAGATGATCGCCATTTTGTCAGCATGCGAGGTTTGCATTTCCCAGTTTTCGAGCAGAGCAATGACGATCGTGATGGGACTTATAGTTTTTTCGAGACCTTGACCATCGACACTCGACGATGCAAGTTTACTCATGATGCACATGGTCGACACCGCAGAGTCGCCACTTGACCTCCCGACGGAAGGATCCTCCCAAGAGTCAAGCGATTCTTTTTGAAGAAGACGGGTCTTCTCGAGAAATGGAGAAAGAGATTTACCCATTCCCTTGGTGATGAAGATATCCGCTGGACAAATTCCGAATATTGAAGATCTTCGATTTGAGATTCGATATATCAACATTTGGCGGGAGGAATCTTTGTTCGAGTGGGCTTTTATTCATCCCGGGTCTTATGCGCTATGCTTGAGAAAGCCCAACAAAGAGGTTTCCACCATCTCCCCCCTCTGCTTCTTCCGAAGGACCCGCTCCAATAGAGAAGAGGAAAAGATCAAGAGTGATGGTGATATCGACACCAAAAGAGTCGCCCTTCGAGTAGTCGCCCCCAAGGATCTTCATTCTCGAGGACGGTTGAATCATTCCCAGTAGGTCGCCAAAGATGTCAAGAACTGTAACAATCCTTGCTCATCATCTTTTATTTCCCATTTCCTTGGTTAACGTAATTTTTCTTATTTATATCGAAGAAGCAAGAACTTGACTTCAAAATGAATGAATGACCGAATTCGTTCGGAAGGTCAAGTTTCTTCATGGTATAAGCTATGTGGAGAAAGTAAAAGAGATGTCCGTGTTGGAGAATCAACTTGATGAGTGACCGAAGTACCCGCTTAATTTCTTCTTTCATCGTCAGAAGTTGACGGATGAATGGAGAAGAACAGAGGTTGGTTGCCGCAAAGGATCAAGATCTTTTCGAGAAGGTTTCGTGTCTTGAGGCAAAGAACCGAGAGTTACGCCGCCGCCTTGAGAAAGAGGTCGCCTTATCTCGTAAGCGGAGCCGATCACGTGTGGAGGACTTCAAGAACTCGGCTCTTCAAGAGTATCATACATGATCACGCCGTGAGGCCAGACCACGCGTGTATGATGTAGAGGTGAAGGCTTTGGAGCAGGTGTTAATGAAGGCTTCATGAGGTTTCTCAAGGGGACACGCCATGATCTCCAAGCTGGGTGTTGAGGTCCTTTCTCCTACTTTTCCCCGACCCTTCTAATGACGACGAGGATGACTCGATAGTTCTTCATCATCTACCGACCATCGAAGCTGTAGTTGTAGTTCCTTTATGCAAATGCTCAAAGGTTGTATATTATTTCTGATTGACTTGTATGTCCGCAGAAATATTAATAATCCACAAAAAATTGTTTGTGAATATTTCCTGAGTTGGTGTCAAAGTGTACGATGATAAAGATTCGTGAGAAGAGATCATCTGGAATCCCTTTCTGATAATTTGATCTATTCTAAGATCATTACCAGGCATTGATGACAAACTTGCACGGAATATATAGAGGTTCTCTTAACCTCTCGATCTATCTAGGTGTATCTGAGCTTACTCGATGTTAACCTGTTATGGAGAAAGTTGTGCCTATGAGGATTGCCAACTTATCCAATGTTGTTTATCGAGCTACTGACGATGTTAACTCGTGTAGAAGATCGATCGAATTCTGGGATCGATCTTACCTCGAATGAGATACAACAATAGTATCTCGAGTCGGTGTTTTAAAATGCAAGCAAGTAAGAAAAGTCACAATAAGTATGAGAACTTTAACATAGATAGAAACATAAATCCAAACACCTTGATGCCAAGGTTGGACAATAATGCACAAACCGAGTATCGATAAATGTTTAATTCGACAACAATTGCAATACAAACATACATAACATCACCGGTAGTACTTCGAGGTTTGTAGCATTCCGTGTCGTGGAGAGTCTTCCCATACTATCCTTAAGCTTGAACGCAGCTTGATTTTAGACACCACCACATAGGCCTTCCCAAACCGGGTGAGAGTTTGTTCGTGGCCTTTTCCGCCGAAGTCGAGACTTCGAGGACGAGGTCCCCGATAGATATTGGTCGGGCTTTACCCTTCTGCTGAAACCTCGAGCAATCCTTTGTCGATGGAAGCCATTCTGAGGCCGACATGTCGGGTCTCTGCAGGAGATCCGATGGAATCGCTTATCGCCGCTGCCGTCGATCAAAGTTATGGGTTCTGCTCGGACCCCGATGTCGACCGGAATAACTACCGCCCAAACACGTATGCTTTCTCCAGGGTCCATAGAAGCCCAAAGAACATTGGGATAGTTCTTCTACCATTGCCCCGTGGTTCTCGTGTCTTTAGCCCCTTATTGTCTATTGGTGACTTCTGCCTACCCATTTGCTGGATGGGATACCTGTGGATTAACCGATATGCGCCCCGCAGAAAGATGTGAATGTCTTTCCGTGAACCGGCCCCATTATCGGTGATGATTTTTTTGGAATGCCTAAAACGACAAATAATATTTTTCCGCACAAATTGTTTGGCATTTGTTTTGGTGATTTTGCTCGCCTTCCACCCACTTTGGAAGTAATCAACGCCAAGATTATGAATTGCGGCAATGGGAAAGGGTCCCATTATATCGATCCCCATTGAGCAAAGGGCCAGCTCCTGTGGTGAGTTCTGCTGGTGATGAGTGAGATTGGAATGTAACCGACACTTGTTACACTTCTTTACAAACTCCAATGCGCCCTTCTTCATTTGTAGAAGAAAACCTTGCCTCATGATTTTGAGAGGCTTTTCCTCCCAAATGTTCCACAAATTCTGAATGAACCTCTCGCAGATAGTTAGCCTCAAGGTGGTAGACACTTTAAGTGGCCCCAAGAAGGACCGCCAGAAGTTCACCGACATTATGAAGTTGCTCTACGCCTGAGACGGATCGGTGGTTTGGCAAGGCCTCACTTTGAAGAAAGGACATGATCGGGTCAATCCATGAAGATTCTTTTGGGTCCTCCAGATTGTATCACCCAAGGGCCTCAATACCGGAAAGTGGATGTCCTCTATGTATTTTCTCTTGAAAAGATCTCCGTCGCTTAACTTGAGAGGGCATCCGCCGCTGTTCTCGCCCTTAGAATATGAGTTATCCGATGGGTCTCGACTGCAAGAAGTGACTTTGCCAAAAGACGATCGGCAAGTCATGATGACTGCATCAAGTCTCCTTCAACCCGAGGCCACAAGTCGTGAGTCCGGTATGGCTAAGTTCGACCTCACAAATAATGGCGAAGTCTTAGTCGCTAGGCCTCACCGACATTATTGGTGGTCGGAACTTTATAAGTCACTCTAAAGTTATTTTACTTGGGAGATAAGCAAAATTCCCTCCCGACCGGAAGCTAAGCTCCATCAACATATAATGTCCATTGATTTGTCATGGAGTGATGAATGATCCGCGTGTGGTGATGGATGGTACATTCTACAACGGTCGCCGAGCACTTGTGACTTTATATCGACGGAAGAAAATGAATGTCAAACTCTCCAAGCTCGACCACTTCATCAACCTTCCGATACATCGCTTTGCGTAATAGTTCTTAATGGAAGATGAGTGTAGACGCTGATGGTGTGGGCGAAGTACGCAATTTGTGCGTAATGCACTGGCCAACGGCCTTTATCTGCTAGTGGATAGCGCCCTTCTAAAAGAAAGGATTTGCCGACATAGTAAATGGGTCGTGTAATGAATTATCTCCTCGACGACGAGCTTACGAGAAGAAAAAGAAGATTCTCTCCTCGATATGCTTTGATAATGAGGGGGAAGCTAAATAGACTCAAGTTGCTCAAAAGACATTCATCTCACACGGAATCCATTTCCTCGCACCCTTAAGATTTTGAAGAATGGTAGATACTTATCTCCTCGGGCCAAGAATCGGATAAAGCCGCAATCCTTCCAACCAAACGTTGGACTTCCTTGATCGCTCTTGAGGTGACATGTCCTGAGTGCTTTTATCTTCTCGGCCCTCTATCCCGCCGAAAGTGACCATGAAGCCTAGAATTTCAGAGGAAACTCCAAAAATGCACTTGCTTGGCCGAGCTTGTAGTGTCAAGAATGTCAAAGCATATGCATCGTAAATATGCCGGATATTTCCAAGCTCTTTACTAGATATCATCAACATACACCTCCATATTGTGCCCTATAAGATCCTTGAAGATCTTATTCATAAGGCGCTGATATGTTGCTCCAAAGATTTTTAGTCAATGGCATGACCGATAAAAAGATAGTCCCTTATCTCGCTTTGGAAGGATGTTGCTTCCTCATCTGCTTTTGTTCATCCCGATTTGATTGTGTAATAGGCATCCATGAAGCTCAAAGATCCGATGTCCGATGTCGCATCAACTAGTTGGTCGATACGAGGAAGGGGAAGCTATCTTTGGGCATGCACGATTAAGGTCGGTAATGCACATTCTCCAGAACTGGCCTTCTTGACTAACACTACGTTAGCCAACCGTGGGGTAGTGGACTTCGAATGAACTTGACTTCCGAAGTTTGGTGATTTATTGTTCTATGACCGCAATCGCTCGTGCGAAGGTTCTTTTCTTCAGACATCAATAGGTTGAGTCAACTTTGAGGGAGCGTAATGCGTCAATGCCCTAATGTCGAGCGCCCCGTGCAAAGATATCTTGATTTTACGCGTAAAATCTACGATGATTTTGATCAGACAAAGAACGATCCCACCTTCACCTTCGCGATGGATCAACTTCGAGATAGGAAGACAAATTACATCTTCAACCGGAGAAGCCCTTCCGAGGCATCTCATCTCGTAGATCAAGTTCTCGATGTTGAGGGTTACCGACGAAATGGTCGGGCTTGTTGATAAAGACGCCAGACCGTTGATTCCCACTTACCACGCCGATGCCGTGTCGGGAATTTCATCTTGAGGTGAGGCATACGTGATCAAGGCCAATATGACCGAGAGGTCTCCCAAATATTGCATCAGACGCGACTGAGACTTGACTACAAAAATTGTAGTGGGTTGCGTTCGGGAAAATTCTCCAAGAGTTACGGGAAGACTGATTGTCCCTTCCACTAATACCGGTCGATTATCAAATCCATACGGGACCGGGTTGAAGCTTCTCTTTCTATACCCATGCTAAGGAAAGTGGAGTAAAAAAGAACATCAACCGAACTCCCATTGTCGATCAATATCCTTTAATATTGAAGCATGGATCACCACCGTGACCGACAAGGGATCTTGATGTGGGATGAAGCTCTAGATCTAAATCATCAAAGGTGATAGAATGGTCAACCCGAGACTTCTTCGCTCGCTCTTGAAGGGCGAATGAATATTTGGGATAACACCCCTCCCGCAATTATTTCTATCTCCCACCACTTGGCATTCCTCAGGTTGCCCTCAAAGATTTGTTTGGACGATGGTTGGTTTTGTATAAACGGCCTAGATACCTCGACGATATCAATCTCCTCCTTCGCTTGGTGGCACTCTTCGTGGTTCTACGCTGCGTGAAAGTGGCGTAATTTTTCTTGATTTCCACTGTGCTTTAAAGGTCGGCCACTGACGCTATCATCTTCCAATAGAGGATGTTTATGCATGACGGTTGAGAGTCAGATATTTCCTCTCCGATTGAGTCATCCGAGGTCGCCGAGGAGGTTTTGGGGAGGTTGTCGCTTCTCTTCTTTTTCTCTCGAGATGTTTGAACATCACCTTTGGGAACCTTCTTCCGCTTCCGCTTGGTGGTTCAAACTGCTGTCGATGAGCACCGATAGCTTCAGGAGATTTGTGCCTCTATTCTGGACCAGTCAAGATAGAATGGACTGCCTCCGCATTAATGATGAAGTATCCCCGGAGTCCTCCGAGAAGCACGCCTCAAAAGTTCGGATCTACTCACTGGGCCGAGGAGAACTGAAGTATTCTTTGAGGGACTCTCCATCGCTCGGCGGATTCGAGAGATGTGATGAACTCGATGATTCTTTTGTTCGCCAGAACCGCTACAAAAAAATCAAGCTCTTCCAAATGATCTGACGGACCCTGGCAGTGAATAACCAAGTACGAGCCCGTCTGAGAGTCGCCGGAATACCACACAAGATGAGTTATTTGCATAATGTGCATGATCGCTCAAAGTGATCGATATGCTCGACGGACGGCGCATTATCGTAAGGGTCCATGCCGGAAGCTTGAATCTCGCCTAATCGTATTGTGAGATGATCTCGAGCGGGACGAAGAAGAGGCGGAGAATGGATTTAGATTGTTTCACGGAACTCTTCCGCACTGCCGCCGTAGTTCATCGCGTAAGATGACGGGAGTTTCACCTACGGTCGAGCCATTCGTGGGGTGAGTAACCGGCGATCCGGTTCAAAGATCCGGATGTGGTGCCAAGGGTTCTCTACTTGTTGATCCGGCATTCCTGCAATCATTCTCGTGAAGAAAATCTGATTATGCCGGTCGCGAACCCGTGGCTCTTCCAGCGTGTTGAACGCTTTGCCGGCCCCTTCGCAGAGTCAAGAATTTCGCTCGGGAATCCTCCATCCTTGAACGCGATCTTCCAAAGAGGGGCCCATGGACCCTCACCGGGACGTAAGTCCGCTATGTAGAGAAGTGTTGGAGACTTGGCGCCCTGATCCCGGTGAATGGAGGCTGAGCAAAACCCCGCCCAACCATATTGGAGATATAGTAATGGGGAACCGTATTTTCCACGTGACGCCAAACTATCAAGTAGAGAATTTTATTCCAGATGCGAGATCTTCGTCAGAGCCCAAAAATTATCCAACACACAAGGGGATATGAACACGTGGTTTATACGGAAAACCCGCTAAGGGAAAACCACCTGCCAGCCAGAAAACTTTCACTATGTGTTCAAAAGATACAGTCCTCGTTCTCGGAGAAGAAGCTGTGAGCTAAACAATATTCGAGTGTAAAAATACACATCTGGCCAACTCCAACCCAAGGGAGAAGTTTCCAAAAAAGCAGAACGATCTTGGGAGCAACCTGATCTTCGGAGAAAGGAGCCAAGAATCGGTCTTTTCTAGTCCCTGGTGATCTCCTAAGCTCGATCTTCGCACTACGGTGGTGACTAGGTGATAGATCATCTAAGGTCGACCTGGTTCTCGAGCTCTGGTCTTTAAATCGATTTGTCCTCCTTAAGGTGAGAATGAAGCTCTATTTATAGATTTTGGGAGTGGCCTTGTAAATTTGTGGAAAACTCCAACCACTCCCATCTGACGCCAAGGCGATCCCCCCGATCGACGGTATTTTGATGATCCGGGTGCCTTAATGATGTCTAATTGGGTGATCTTGGATTCTGGATTCGCCTTGACGAGCCGCCGACCGACTATAAATATGTCGCCAGGACCATTGCGGATCGATCCATTTTCACGCCGATAGTTGATGAAATGATTCATTCTGAGACTATTGATGCCGCATGTTCGCTCATCGGACGGCCATTTTGACCGTAAGCCACAAATCCATGATAGATCAAGATTTCAAAAATGCCAGATTCGATCGAATTTTTTAACGATCAATTATCAATTATATTTTATTTTGAATCAAAATATAAATAAAATCATAATTTAGAGTCATTTATAAAGTGATACCCAGTTTTCATCCCAAACCTGTGTTATATAAATATCAAGACTATCAAACTACCAAAGTTTTTTTGCCTTTTACAGAACTTAACTGTTTGTTCCCAACCATTAAAAACTGGAAATGTATAGACAAATTTTGGAATACTTACTAGCCGTTACAAAAGACCGTTGCTATGGAACCAAATTTAAATTGCTTGATAAGAGAAATTGCAACAATACCGTTATTAGCCATAGAACAAAAGGACACGTTCTGTCGTGTTTGATACACCGGAAAAAGACCGTTGTCTCGAGTATTTGCTAAGTCATTTCCTAACCAAATGGCTTATATATATATATATATATATATATATATATATGTATGTAGACACACATTATCATGCAAAAAGAAGTTTATAACCCATCATCACATTTTGATGAATTAAAAAATTAATTTCATTGTATTGAATTTTTAATAAGCTACTAATTAAATAATATAAAAAATTTATTTACAATTATAGATGAATAAGCAAGTCATTGTTTAGATTGGTTTAGATAAATTAAAATTAAGAGAAAAATATATTCAATTTTATTATTTCCCTATAAATAAATAAATATCAAACTATTCATACTATTTTTAGGGGAATAGAGCTTTGATCGAGTAAAGATAATTGAAGTGCTTTT